>CAUYRT010082183.1:0-20885 GCA_963574885.1 Lepilemur ruficaudatus
GAAGTATATGCTGTAGAATGGAATCCTTTATTACTATGTAATGCATCTCTTTATCACTAATAATTTTCCTTGCTTTGAAATTTGTTTTGTACAAAATTAATACAGCTAATCCAATTTTCTTTCAAAATAAATTAAAAAAAAGAAAAAAAAAAGAAAAGTTGTAAAACCTGTACAGTGAATGCACATATGCTTGCTTCCTAGATTCTATTTTAACATCTTATTATACTTGATTTATCCCATATCTACCCGTTTATTAAACCCTGTGTTTATCAACAATGCAATCTTATTTTTCACAGTTAGCAATGATGTGTTGGATCATTCTCAGGCCTGAAATCCCTCTGACTTACCCATCTGCCATAACTCTTCTGCCTTTGAGTGAAAAAATGTTCTCTACTTTTAAGGGATCATGTAATTAGGATCCACCCAGATAAATCTCCCTATCTTAAAATCTGTAACCTTATCCACATCTGCAAAGTCTCCATCACCATGTACTGCAACATATTCACAGGTTTCAAGGATTAGAACATGGGAATCTTTGGGGAGCCACTGTTCTGCCTACCACAGCCTTAATACATGATTAAGACCCAGCCCCCAGCCTTCTGGTAGATGAAGAGGTTTGGAATTTTGGGTCTCATTCTCCATACACTTCCACCCTAAATGCTTTAGCCTGCATATCAGTCAGTGAATTATTTGTTTCTCTTTTTTTGTGGGGTGAAATTCACCCAATGAATGCTTAAATTCTCAGTGCACCATGTGATGAGGTTTGACACATGCGTACATCCTTGTAACTCAGAACCCTATCACGATATAAAACCATATATACCATTGCACCAACACATTTTCTCAAGCTGCTCCAGTCGTTCCCCACATTTATCCTCCTAGGAGTAACCACTGTTCTGCGTTGTTTCTGCCAGAATTTAATTTTGCCTCTTTCAGACTCTCATATCAATGGAATTATGAAGTATCCACTCTTTTGTGTAAAACTTCTTTCATGCTGCATAAATTTATCAGAGTCACCTTGTTGTCACCTGTATTCACCATCAGTTCCTTTTTCATTTCTTCTACTTTTAAAAATTTGAGCTATAATTGATATACCCTAAATTCATCTTTTTTTAAAGTATACAATTCAGTGATTATGCTTATAAACACACGTTTATGCAACCATCAGCACTACCTAATTCCAGGACATTTTAGCCTCTCCCTAAAGGAATCCTATACCCATTTGCAGTAACTTCCCATTCCCCTCATCCCCAACCTCTGGCAAACACTAATCTAATGTACCTACTGACTCTATGGATTTGCCTTTTCTGGGAATTTTACGTAGTATCCTATAGTATAAACTTCTCAGGGTTTATTTTTCTGTTCCACTGTTAACGTAAAGGTGTGCTTTTCCCAATTTTGAGATATTTCAAATAAAAGGCGTTTTGTTGAACCATGTTTTCATTTTTCTTGGGTCAATGCCTAAGAGTGGGATGGCTGGTTCATAGTATGAGTCTTGGTTTAGTTTTATAAGAAACTGCCACAAATTTTTCCAAAGTGGTCATATCATTTTATATTCCTATGAACAACGGATGAGTTCTAGTTGCTCTACATGTTCACCAATACGTGACATTGTCAATCTTTTTGTAATTTTTACTACTCTGGTGGGTCCAAGAAATACTTAAGAGAAATGTGGTGACAAGGATTCCTGTAGAATAAGGAGCTTGAGCAAAAAAGTCTCTACAGAGCTCAGGACTTGTGGAGTTTCCACCTAGGTTGCACGGTCCCCTGTATTAATTTGCTATTTCTGCCATAACAAATCACCACAAACATAATGGATTAAAGCAACACACTTTTATGGTCTTGTGGTAGTCTAGGTCAGAAATCTGAGTAGACTTAGCTTTTCTCCACTTTAGGTCTCACAAGACTAAAATCACTGTGCTATCTGGCTTGGGCTCTTATCTGAACATTCTAAGAAAGAATCCACTTGCCAGTGCATTCAGGTTGTTGGCAGAATTCAGCTCCTTGAGTTTGTAGGATTAAAGTCCCTGCTTCATTTCTGGCTGTCAGCTGTAGACCCCTTTAAGTTCCCAGAGGCCTCTTCCTGGTCCTTGCACGTGGCCCCATCCATCCTAGAGCCCACAACAATGTGCTGAATCATTTTAAGTCCTGGAATCCCTCTGACTCACCCTTCTGCCACAACTCTTCTGCTTCCAAGTAGAGAAGGTTCTCTGCTTGTAAGGGCCCATATGATTAAGATCCTCCCAGATAAACCAGGAAAAGTTTCCCTATCCTAAAATCTGTAAACTTAATCACACTCAAAGTCTCCATTGCCATGTAATATAACATATTTACAGGTTTTGAAGATTAGAAAGAACATGGGCATCTTTGGGAAGCCATTATTCTGCCTACCGCATCCCTATTGTGTGGCTAAGACCCAGCTTTCTGGTAGATGAGATTTGAATTTGCGATTTCAACTTCTACACTCTACTCCAGTTTTCCTTCCATATCAACATTTGGTTGTCTCTGATTAAATGTGTCTGGTATTTTACATAACCAGGTCAAGGACAGCTTGATATGAAAATTTTAGTTTAACTTGGTGGTTATAAGAGTGCTACCTCATAGGATTATAGTAAGAATTCAGGAAGTTAACTGATGCAAGTAAAAGCATGTTGTAGAGTGCCTGCTATAAAGTAACTGCCGTGTAAAAACAGTAGTCATCTCAACTCTGCTAATGAAGCTTCATGTGAGCACGTTACCATTCCTCCTCGAGCCTCAGTTTTCCCTCGGTTATGATCCATGTGTTGATTATTCCTTATTTGTGCCACCATCCTTTTTTCTTTTCATCTCTGCATTCTGACCTAAGGGGCTGACCTCGATATACAGCATCAACTAGGTCCTTGCCTACTGATGTTCAGTTGGGTTTGAAAAATAGGAGACACTAACAAGAGATTACAGGATGGGAGAAGACTAAGATTGGGATTATTATTCTTCTGTTCCATGCCAGACCACAGGTGAGCAATGTGTAGTTCATCTAAAGACCTCAGCACCTGTCTGAGATCGTCTCCTGCAGCCATAAGTTGCTCTTCCAGAGTCTAGTAACACTGTTCACTCCACTCCACTCCATCAGGCCTAAGGGTACTAGCAGCTCTCTGTTATTGCTAGCATTGTGGTGCTGCACCATCTCTTGTCGGCTCCTTTGACCCTGATCATGCCTCCATAAATCATCTCTTTGTTAACCTCTTCTAATCACCCCTTGTAAGTGTGCCAGGTTGATCTTGCCTGGGAAAATAATGTGGTTGTATTGGACTGTTTCTGTGCATCTTTACCTATGAAAAATGTTATCATTGCTTGATTCTCAGAATTTGTCAGCCCTCCATGATTCCAAAATTTATTGAGTGGCTTATTTTTATAAAAGTGTTGGGGAATAAAAAGAAGTAAAGACATAATAAGGACCTTTGAGACCTTCACTCTTTCAATCATTCATTTAAAAATCATTGGCTGAGGATGGTTGCTTACGCCTATAATCCCAGCATTGTATGAGGCTGAGGTAGGAAAATAGCTTGTGGCCAGGTGTTTATTCAAGACCAGGCTGGGCAACATAGTCAGACCCCATATCTACAAAAAAATTTTTTTTTTTTTTAAATTAGGTGGGCAAGGTGGCTCATACCTGCAATCCTAGCTACTCTGGAAGCCGAGGCAGGAAGATCACTGTAGCTCAAGAGTTTGAGGTTGCACTGAGCTGTATGGCACCACTGCACTTCAGCCTGGGCAACAGAACAAGACCTTGTCTCAAAAAAAAAAAAAGAAAAAAGTGCACTTGCCCATTAGAGAAGAATATCTTTGGTAGCTCTTTCATCATCTCATCACCTCTTTTAATAACCTAGTTCTTTTTCTGTGAAATATATGTCCAAGATGAAGAGATATATGATTAAAATTTACTATCTGCTGGGTAAATTATATACATCTCTTCAGTAATACTTTCAGGAACCCTCAAGAGAAGATACTGACTCCTTTTTCAGTTGAGGAAATTGGGGCTCATAGAGATAAAATAGCTTACTTTCCCAAATTCATCATGCTAATGAGGATTCAGATCCAGATCTCTTTTACTCGAGTGTGCAAACATCCCTTTAACGAGGCTATCTTTAAGGCCTTACCTGTTCGGATGAGGATTCCATGACACTTGCCTTAAATTCATCATTGAATTGCAAAATCAGCATAGAACCAGGCACATGGTAGTAGTGAAAATGTTTTGGTTAAATGAGTGACAGATCAAAGAAGCAATGGATGAATGATCAAACAAATTTTTGTCAGTGATTTTCACTTTCATAAGGAAGTCAAAGGTAGACACAGGTTAACACAAAAGGTAACCAAAGCCAGGTGCTAGGATATTGGTTGGAATTACTGAGCAGGACTGTCTCCAGGAAGGTGAAGTTCTTGGTACAAGCAGGGTTCAACAAGTTTCCACTGCCACCCTCTAAACCCTGTCCCACTGCCAGGCACAGGATGTTCCCATACAATGAAATTACCCATGTTTCAGCATTCACAGGGATTATCTCTGCAGTCAGGTGGACTGCCAGGGATTATTCTTGTTGTTATATGGCTATGGAGAGAATGCCAGGACAAGGCACAACTCTCACATAGAATGATAACATGATGGAATAATATCTACTTTCACCCCAGATGTGCAAAGACATTCCCAAAGATAATATTTGTCCCTCCCTTAATAAAAGCCATGTTACTAACATGCATTATGCTTTCCATAGATTGTTACATTTAAGTTTTATAATTGCTCTGTGAGGCAGGTATTATTAGTCCCATTTACAGATTGAAAACCTGAGACGAAAGCAGTTAACTTGATTTGGAGTCACAAAATGGGTAAGTAGCTGAGCTGGTAGGGAAAAGTCAATTATCTGACCTCACATGCTTTGTTCTATACCCTCTATCAAAATGCCACGAACAGTAATAGATATTGAAATTTGGCTAGTGTTTTAGGGTAGAATTATATTCTGCCAATTACTTTTGCAATTCCTATGTGCACTTATTTCCCTTCCTGGATGATTAACACCTGGATGACTTGTTCATCCAATTACCTCACTGTCCTCTTTCTCATTATTTCAGTTAAAATTTATATTTGATTTTTCTGGACTTCAACAGTATCTATAAACCTGCATGATGTATTGGCTAGAGCTCTGCATTTCACGTTAGAAAATAGGAGCCACCCTTGGCCTCTGGTGAATACTTTCAATGATCTGAGTAATTTCAATGATCACCCAGCAGGTGGGGGTGATTATTCCTACCCAAAGTATTTCAATGGACTTTGGAGGATCATATTAGATAATGATGTGAAAGAGTTTGTGAACTATGAAGTATGATGAAGATGTAGTAGGCTGGTAGGTTAATTTTACCATTCAGCAGAGTGTTTGCATGTGTGCATGTGTACACACGTTTTCTCTCAATCTCTAATGAATTAGGTCAGACAAGGTTCCTTATTCCAGATTTGTAAATTTCTTTTCTTCCTTTTTTCCTTCCTCCCCTTTATCCTCTTCCATTTTCCTCCTTCCCTATTTCCTTCCCTCCTTCTTTCTATTCTTTCAAAAAACACATTTTAGGTCTTACCATAATCTTTGCACTGTGCTGCAGCACCTGACTCGAATAAGGCATGGCCCTTGCCACGAGGTAGGTGATAATTGAGCACAAGAGTAGACAGAGACAGGATGGTATCAAGAAAGGGCAAGTGGATTAACTGAAGCCCATGGCAAGGCAATTGCAGAGAAGCTGGAACCCAAACTTCCGTATCCCCAAGAGAGTATTCTTCCTATTACTTTACAGGCTTCCCTTAGGAAAAATACCATTTACAGGCCACTGCTTCCAAGGACAGAATCTGGCTTAAAGGAGAAGGAGCATTCCCTGAACATCTGCACATGCAGAACGTCACACTACATTTGCGTGTCCTCCTCACTGCCCTCATTCCATGGATAAGAGCAAAAGTTCCAGCAAGATGAAATACTACGTGCAGGTCATGGAAATAGAAAATGGTGGGGCTGTTTCCGTGCCAGGACAGTTGAACTTCAAATATGTCAAGGCAGAGACATCTGTAAGCAACATAGAGAGAATTAAGGGACAGCAACAGGCTAAATTTTATAAGCTAGGAGGGTCTGTCCTTCACAGTCTTAGAGCCTCAAGCCCTCTATGTCTGCTCCTTTAAAACAGCCCGAGATTACATGTTAATATGGTCATTTTAGCCAATGTTTCTCTTCTTCAGAGCTATTCCATTTGGGGCCTATCTGGGGATACAATCATGTAGACCTGTCGATGCCCTTTGAAATTGTCCTAAAGCCTTCTGCTCAAGCTGAACAGAAACCCACGCAAGCCCAAAGGAGAAGCCTATGGAAAATTCCTGACACTGTATGTTCTCGTAATTTTTGGAACACTGTAAATATTTGAGTCAGTAGATCTTAATCCATAAACACAGCTGTACTTAAAAAACCCTGATGGGGAGTTATTATAATTTAAACAATTGGGTAACAAAACAAATCAATGTTAATCATTTTCGTTTTCTAAGGACAATGGACTCAGACTTCTCATAAAACTGACATGATGAGCTTCACAATTGCATCCACAAATAAACTTACAAATGCTAAGATAAACCATTCTCAACTTTTTAAGAACATTGTAAAAAGAAAGTGAGGTGGGGGAGGGCCAGGGAAAAGAAGAAAAACAAAACAGTTTTGAGCAGGACCACGGCACTCCTGACTGTAATGCACACGAAGCCTCCCAAAGATAAACAGTAAGGGAGGAAACCCTTTTCAGGTTTGTTTTTTCTCTGTCTAAATTATGTTATGAATTACCATTATCCAGGGGTTATTCTTGTTTCTATCAGAGCTACCTTTAACTCTTCTAACGACCTTCTTTTCAATGAAATTTCCAGAAAATTCTCAGAATGACCAATTCATTCCAAGGAGCTTTATCAGGCTCTTGCATGTCAAGCACAGTGTGAGGCACAGGGGGTAATGGGAAAAATGAGATAGAGCTGCCACAAATTCACTTTTAAATAAATGAATAAACCAGTGCTTTGCATGAGAAGGAAAAGGTGAATGGAGTCCAAAGACTTCGGGGGACATTTCTGGCTGGAAAGTTGAAGGATGATGTTTGGCAGTGAGGTTGGAAATTATAGGGGGTCTTTGTAGAGGAACAGATATTCGAGCTAAGGATGTAAATAAGCAGAGTTTGGGGTTGGCAGCAGGGAATATTCCAGGAAAAGGGAACTGTTTTATCGAGAGTAGTGGCAGGAAACTGAGGCAGTGATTTGGCTCAAGTGCGGGCCAGGTAAAGGAGACCAGTGCATGACCACTTGGGCAAATCGTGGGCAGTTTTGGGAGGCCTGGGATTTGAGACCCTTTATAGCCTCTTCCATAGTTGCTTGGGTAGCATGGGCTAATTTTGACCAAGACTCAACCAGAACTAGATATAAAAAGATTCACCTGGCAAAGGACAACACAAGATTAAGGTAGAAAAAAACTGGAGGTAAAGAGACGTAGGGTAAGGCAATGAGACCTTAGCTCAGGACAACAATAAATGGAAGGAGAGGAGAAAAACTGGTGGGAGAGACATTCAAAGAGTAAAATCAGAGGGATTTGCTGAGAGATTGGGTATAGGGAAAGTCAGATTTTATGGACCAAATAGAGACAAAAGTTTTCAATTGATAGAATCCTTTAGGATTGACACACTTAGGGTTGAATTCAATCCAATCCACTATTGGGGTTCCAGGTTATTCTTTTCCTATATATAAATGGCAAGAACTTTATCTTCCCAGTAGGTTTTAATGAATGTTCCTTCTCTTCCTGCCACCCTGCTCCATTTCCCCTAGGACTACATAGCTCCAGTTTCACCTAACAGGGGTTCGCAATGGACTGAGAGTCCAGTTTTACTCTCTCACTTGCTTTGTTTCTTGTGACCACCTTAATCAACCTATGAGGAGAATACACAAATAAGGCTTTCCCATCCTTACCTTCCCAAAGACAAAACAGGTACACAAAGAACACCCAGGTGTAACGAGCCCCAGGTTGCGTATTTAGAGGCAGGGTGGGGATTAAGTGCTGGTGTGTCTGGTAGGGATGCAGAGGAATGGGACATAAGGAATTGGTGACGCTGAAGGACCAGAAGGGAGGGGGCCTGGGCCAGAAGGAGGTCTCGGTTTTTGTCTCAGTATTGTCACTAAATAGCCGAGCGACTATGTGAGTCACTTCAACTCTCCGAGCCTCAGCTTCCTGACATCAGCATGCTCTGTCAATTACAGAATACATTTAAGCATTAGTAATATTGTTATTTATTTTTAATACTATGCCTGAGGACCTTCCAGTGTGTATTCCATACCTAAAAAGTTAGGATTTTTTTATTATTTTATATGACAGAATGCACGGTTACCTAAATAGAACAGCAAGAAAGAGAGGCAAAGGTTAAAAACTTTTACTCAATATCTATTGGGAATGAGATATTTTTCATGTACTGCCTCATGTGATTATCAAAATGCCCCACTTAACAGATGAGAAAACTGACAATCGGGGACATGAAGCTCCTATTTTCTGGATACCTCTAGAGTAAGTAGGGTGAGAAATGAACAAAGTGAAATACTTCAGTGGATCCTTCTGGATCCACGACTGCTTCACACAGCACATTTACCTTGGGGTTTACCAAGAAGCTGCTTTGGGCAAAGCTCCACTAAGCACTGCATCCATCAGCACAGCTGTCTCAGTGGATCCTCATCAGACGCTTGTCACCCAGCCTGCAAAGTCTTGCACAACCTACCCTTTGCCCACCTGTTCTGCCTCCACACCCATCATCGCCCCCTCCCACTCTGATATTTCCTACAACCACAGCTCAAGTTCCTCCAATGCGCTCTTCCATTAACAATGTTGAGCTTTATCACTGCTTTTTTTCCTCTCCCTAGAACAAGTTATTTTTTTTTTCCTTTCCATCTACCTGAAATCTACTCATCATGTGTCTTTCAGTTTCAATGTCACTTCAGGAAAAAAAGAGCCATCTTGACTTTCCCGAGCTGGGTAGGTCCCCAAGCAAAAATCTTCCTGTGATGCTCTTTCACAGTGCTTGGAACACTGATTTTTTTTAAATTGTTTATTATTAACTGACTTCCCATTTTGATTATAATATGATTGAGGGCAGCAACCCATGAACTATCCTCTTTCTTTCCTTCTTTTCTTTCTTCTTTCTTTCCTTCCTTCCTTCATTCCTTCCCACCCTCCTCCTTTTTCTATCCCTTTTGGTGGTATAGTAGGTTCACAAAAATACCTTTTGACTATCTGAATGGCAGATTTTATATGCAGAACAAAATCTGACTAAGACCAAAAGACTGGGGCAGGGTTTCATGGGTGATAACATGATCAGGGAGCAGTACCGTGTCCTGGATCAGATGTTCGAATGAGATGGGGAAACATAAGTCAGAGAGTCATAAGCGCGTCTGATCAAGCTAGGAATGACTGCGACTCTTGACTAGAATCAAAATCAGCATGCAGTCTTGTATGTAGATTCTTGTTTCCTTAATCCCATGTATGTTCTGAAACTAACTCCTAGCCTCTGACTTTATGTTTGTTTTTCTACCACTTCCTACATCCAGTAAATATTCTGTCGGGGATCTAGAAAAGGGTTATCACTACAAGGCAGAGCATGTGAATCCAGAGTAGACAGTAAGTCTGGACTTTAGCCTCAATTGGGACTTCAGTGTCTAGGGGACTGAGCACATTAGGAAGCCTGAGTACGCGGTTGCTGCGGGGTGGGGGTGGCAAGCATGGCCCAGGATTTACAGGAAGAGGGGTAGGATGTTGTCAGAATGTCATAACCTGCCCAGAAGAATGTCTCAGAGACCCAGCCAGAGGTTCTGGGGCCAACCCTCCCTCCCTATCCAATTCCTCCTGGAAGCCCCAGTTCTAAACCCGTTTCAATTTGTGGCAGCTTTGTTTTCTCCTCCCATAGACCTGGCTGTGCCTCACCTGAGGAAGAAAACTATTCAGAAGCCATAAACCATTTCATCCCTCAAATATGAAACTAATCCATGTCACTCAAGCCCAAACCTTTTCCCACCACCGAGATTAAAGAGGCCTTTCCGAATCCGCCCCTGCCCTCTGGCGCTGCCTTCCTCCGTGTTTGTCCCTCCGTGCCTCTCCATCTGCACACATCACGTTGGGAAACTTCCTCTTTCTCCCTCATCATGGACTCAGAGTTCTTTTTTGGCTGCAAAGCTGTGGTCTGGAGAACCAAATGAAGCCTCAGTGTTCATTCTGAGACAGCACATTAAATTCACGCAGCGTTAATGGGGTTAGTTCAAGTGAAAGAAAACAAGGATTTTTCTTGTCACACTTAGCTTAGGGGTTTGGGAAAGAAAGAAAATCATGCTTACTAAACTTTAAGTCTTTTTCTGGAGCTCTGTGTTGATTTATTTATTTGATCTGTTATTTTGTCCAAGATATGCATATATAAGATGCTAAAAATTTTTTACAATGGAAAAAGTCTAAAGATAATACCAAAGCACAGAAGAGAAAATGAGTCTGTGTAGCACGGTTAACACGGTCCTAGATTAACAGCCAGAAGAAGGTTCGGGCCATTCCTTACGTCTCTTGTGTTCAGTTTCTTTCTATTTATGTAATACAAGAGTTGAATGAGCAGCCATCCAAATTCACTCAGAACTTATACTCATTGTTTCTATTTCTCCCAGCACTTACCAACTGAGTAAAATTGCTCCATTTCTCCATGTCTCAGTTTATTCATATACAAAATAGGTATATTAAGAATGAAAAATACATGAGTTAACCTATGTGGGGTGCTTAGCACATGTGTGGGCATTAAATAAAGTCTAGCTTTTGGTGGTTTAGTGGTGTGACAGGTACTGGTGCTGATGCTGATGATGCTGATGAGGTGACAATGATTTTGTCTGGCACTGGATTTGATGGTGTTGGTGACAGCAGTCATAATGGCAGTGCAAGTTGTATTGGGGATGGTGACTGTGGTTGTGGTCTGTTGAGGTTTGGGTCTTGGTAGTGATGGTGTGACAATGGTGATGATGGTGAGGCGATAATGACAGTGATGATGTTGTCCAGAAGACTCAATGAACTCCCAAAAGATGGATTTATCTACCTTCCATCATAGTCCACAATTCTCCTGGCTCTGCCGCTAGATTGGAACTCAAATAGAGTATTTCAGGATATTCCACCAAACCTCCTACCCTCTGCTCCAGAAAATGTAAATTAGGTGCCCAAATAGTTGTGAAAATGATTGAGGTTCCTTTGAATAAATCGATATCACCAGCGTCGTGAGGAGCTCCTTCGTTGGTACCATAAACTGCAACCAGGTCTGAGCTAGGAAATTAAGTTATCTGCAAAAAATAGTAGAGAAAGCACTTACCAAAGAAAAATAACTCAGTAAGAAAACTCCTTTAATGTCTACTACTCAAGGTTAAGGGCAGTCTAAGCAAAATCAATAGCATGCATGAAGGTATAGAAAGATGACACGGTATAGCATATTGTGGGAAAGGTGAAGAACCCAGGGTTAGAATCACAAAACAGATGGAGGAAGAACAGATGGGACTGAAGAAGTTGATTGTGATCATGGGTGATCTTACAAGTCAGGCTAAGGAACACCTATGATCTCTGTGATAGTGAGCCTTTGAAGGAGGGTAATCTGGTCTTCACATTTTCAGAACATTAATTTCATCTGCAGCATGGAAAAGGGATTGGTAGGAAGGAAACCAGACAGGACAAGACTCACATGCCATAGTGGTTCAGATGAAAACCGATTCAGTCCAAACTGGGCCGAGACTGTGAGAGAAGATTGGAGAGACGTTTTAGAGCTGGAACTAACAGACTTTAGAAACAAGAGATGAAGGCAGGAAGGCGGGTGAGAAATAGAATAAAATGGGTAACAAAGAAATGGTCTCTATTTCTATTTTAGACACCTGCTGGAATTAATGAAAAGGAAGTTGAGGAGTATCGTGATGTAAGATGTATGGTAGCTAACCTGCAGAAGTTCTTCATGGCCAAAGCTAAACAATTTGAGTGACAAAATTAATAATGATAACATTGGGTTATAGTCTGTAGAATAAAGTGAATATTCATGAGTTCATAAGATATAAAAATAATTGGTTAGAGAAAGAGGAGTGAATGGACAGTACTTCCTTACAACAGAATTCGCGTTCATGCAAGTAGAAGGAGAGAGAGAAATTGAAATTTAGCAGTGAGCCAACAGCATTGGGATGGTTTTTGCAGGCAAGATTTACTAATGGATACTGAAATATGTAAGTGAAAATTTAGGGAGAAATAGGTCATGTAAAGTCCCAAAGTATCTCCCCCCAGATATTTGCTAACTACAGCAGAGGTTGGGAGGAGACAACTTTACAGTGGAGGAATCCAGCAGAGACCACCTTCTACAAGTCATCAGAGGGTACATCACTGGTAATAAGACACATGGACATCACAAACCCAGTGATAGGAGTGATCGAACACCATTTCTGTAGTATTCGTGCCAAAAGTGCATAGCTTTGTTCTAATCATGTGAAAACTCTAATCAAATTTAGGGATATTTTACAAAATAACTTATCAATACTCTTCTAAAGTGTCAAGGTCATGAAAGCAAAAAAAAAAAAAAAAAGGCAGGAGAAATGCTATAGACTATAGGAAACCAAAGGGAAATGACAACTAAGTGTAATGTGGGATCCTTGATAGGATCCTGGAACAGAAAAAGAACATGAATGGAAAAATCAGTGAAATTTCAGTAGGGCCTTTAGTGTAGTGAATGGTGTTGTACCAACATGAATTTCTTAGTTTTGATCATTGCACTATGGTTATACAAGATGCCAATATTGAAAGAGATTGAGTAAAAGACAGATAAAAACTCTGTTCCATTTTGCAACTTTTCACAAGACTTCTAAACGTAGTTCAAAATCAAAAAAAAAAAAAAAATTTAAGTAGACAGCAAACTGGCTGTTTATTCTGAATCATTTTGTTGGTGACAAACATCCTGGTTCCAGTATATGTTCTTCTGCTTACTGCCCATATGTGTTAGAGCCTGTCACTTAATCTTCTCTGGCCTTTCTTTCAGTCTCTGTATTGGGATGACAATCTTTTACCTCTATGTGGGTAGCGGGCTGGCTCATATGGTCCAGGGAGGTACGTTTCTGCATTAGGAAATCTATGTAGTACTGTTCAGATTGAGATAATATTGAATTCAAGCCTAGACTCGTTTACTTGCTAGCTTTGAGACCTTGGGAAAGCTATGTATTAATAGTTGCTCTAAAACTAAATTTTTCCCCATCTTTAGGAGGAAGTTAATAATAGTACTAAATTCACAGGGTTGCCGTGAGGATTAAATGAGATCAAAAATAGAGAATCCTTAGTCTAGTACCTTGTATATAGAGCCTAAAATAGAAATTATTAACATTTTCCAAATTTTATGACCCTAAATTAAGGAAAAGAGTACTGAATCATGCATGTGCACAGAAACTTTGAAATGATAAATTTGTAAAATTCTGTTTAAAGAAGGCAGCTTGCCTGTAATCAGTCATTGTTGACTAAGTAAAGCTCTGGGGTGGAGGATAGAGTTGGGAGTTGATGTGCTAATCAGATTGGCTGTAGGGGCTGCTCATATTTTCTTCTCCTAGGCCCTTTTTCATCATTGCCCGCATCCCTCCCCGGCATGCCCTAACATTATGCATTTGGGGTAGAAAACAACCTCAGACAAGGTACTGTGTCCAAACGTGGTTAGGCAGTTAAATTTAGAACAGACGGACAGCCTGACTTCATTTGGCTGCTGAGCTCCAAGTCTCACGTCCAAACCACAGTGGTTCTCTATGCATTCCTGAAATCAAGGGGTGGAGAAGGCAGAGTGTTTGAGAAACTCCTACCTGGCATGTCTGCTTTCCCTTTGCAGGCAGTGGTCCCAGGGGCCCAGGAGCTGAGCTCATTGCTGTTGGTGTTGTGCTGGGCCTGGGTTCCTTAGAGTGTCTCTGGGGTGGGCAAATATTTTAGCTGCCCAGTTTCTGAACCAAAGGATGGAAGCCAGATTGATAGCAAGGCCCTTCCAACCTCCAAGCTGTTCTGGACTTGTTGCTCCTCAACCCATGCCACTGCCCTGGTCCAGCTCACAACATCTCTGCAGCAATTACCACAAAAGCCTCTTTGCAGGTCTCCCAGGGTCCAGTTTTTCTTCCTTCTCTCCGAATCCCAGCAGTGGCAGTGCCAAGAAGTGGTTTTGGGAGAGCCCCCAGGACACCTGATCACTGCATTTGAGGCCAACCTCCCAAATCATCCCCAAATCAATATGCAATCTAAATAAATCAACCTCAACATACCAATCCAAATAAAACCAGTTCATTTGCTGAGTGCCTGCTAGGCAGAAACATATACATCACCACTGTTCCTCCCTTTACAATACAAACCTGATGGCAGCTCTCTTCTCAGGAGTCAGTCCTCCTCTGTAACACGCCATTCAGGGCTCTCCACGATTCTCCCCTGCCTTCTTCTGGCTGAGCCCTCAACCCACACCATACACCCCCAGGCAGTGCTCCAACTGTGTAGTGCTCTTTTTGCTTCCTAAGCATAACTTGCTCTCTTGTCTTCATCTTTTGTATTTCCTGAGCCCTCCTCTTAGAACACTCTTACTCAGTTTATGACTAGATTCATGTCTCAGAGTTCAAAATCTCTACACAAAATCCGTGTGTAGACAGTATCAGGGAGAGTTCTTAGAAATCATCTAGTCTATACATGTTATTCATAAGTGTCTTCATGAAGAGGAGATAAAGAATTGTACTTCAGCAGCCCCTAGGCACCATGCTCATTCCTTCCCATGCATTAGCTCACTCAATCCTTATAGAAACCCTGCATGGATCAAAGTCACATCATTCCCATTTTATAATTAGAATAACTGAGGTTAAGCAAGGTTAAGTAACTTGCAAAAAGGCACATATCTCAAAGGAGGGGCTTTAGGATGTAAACTCAGCACCAGAGACTTCGTATGCTCTTATTTAATATACCATAATGCCTCAGATGAGTATCATATCCTCCATTTACAATTGGGGTAACTGAGTTCAATAGAAGGAAAATGTTTTTCAAGGATATACTGTGAACTTATGAAGAAAAAGAGTGAAATCCATTTCCCCTACTTATCAGGCTGTGGACTTCCCATCAGACAGTTTGTGGAAGGAAGGAGAGCCAACAAATGGCTCACTAAACATTGTCTTTGCTTCACTGTTATTTAAGTAGCTGCGTGCTCCATACAGGAGGGAACTTGGCAGGAAGAAAGGCAGTTGGCTGGTATCAGTGTAGACTTTATGCCTGTGAAGATCCTGTTAAGCCAAAGGAAAGCTCATCCCAAGAGCTGCAATAAAGGAAAATTCCTCTGAGTTTCTGGCCTTCATTGGTCAAATGGGAAAGCAATGTCCTCTCGCAGGGTTGCAGTGAGGATTAGACGAAATTCTGCACATTAAGCCCTTAGCATGAACCCTGATAATGAGCACTCGATAAATAGTAGCTCCCAGCCCATAGAACATCTTCCTTCCAGGACACGGACCTAAGCAGTCACGGAAAGAGACAACATAGAAAATTTCAAACAAAAGAAATTTTAAAGGTTCGTTTTTCAAAAATTTTGAACCCTTCCTTTCATAAGAGCAAAACTGAGGCTGTAAGAGAAAAAAGATAGAATGGGTCCTTATCCGTAGGTAACTGATGCTAGATCTCAAATGACTGAGCATCTGGTCTTGTGACTCTGAGCCAGCACTTTCTAGCACAGCGTTCTGCTTTCAAGGACCCACAGACTGCGTGGACCTCACTGAGTGGGCAGGGAGAAAAACCACGGCAGTGGCAGTCCCGATCATTGCTCTGAACCATGGACGAAAATGTGAAACTTAAGTTTTCAGTAGACATTGCCACCTCTAAAGTATATACATATGAAGATAACAAAAAAAAGCCTCTGTGTGTGTGTGTTTGTGTGTGAACAGAGAAAATAACCAGGAAGCTGAGGTGCATCTATATAAAGTCTGCATGAATTCATAGGAAAGGCTGAGAAGAGAAGTCTTTGTCACATACTCCACTGAGCATGTTACAAACACCTCTATTGTTCATTCAGAAAGTTCTGACCCTTTGTCTTGTTCCTTTCACATGCCAAAGCTCATTTGCATTAGAGCTCCTTTCCTGAACTTTTGAGATCCTTAAGACAGGATTTAGGGATACAAATCTTATTTCTTTCTTCTCCTTCTTCTCTTCCTTCCTCTTTCTTTCCCCATCTTCTCCCTTTGTTCCCCTCCCCCTCTCTCTTGCCATCCCCTGTGCACCTGCCTCCTTTTTTTCCCCACAGGTCTGAATGATTGAAAGTCTGGTCCTATCTTTTTGTCTGGGCTGTGATACAGGGACATGCCTTGCAGTCAGCAAATCAAGTGGTGGTTCCTTGATTTTTTCATTTTTAAAAAATATTTTCATATAGTAGGTAGAATTCATTGAACAAGCATCTAGCGTCTCTCTGCTATGTCTCAGGCACAACACATGTTGCTAGGGGTGTAACAAGGAGTGAGATTATCTCACCATTAACATTTAAAACCTAGATGGGGAAAATCACCTATACTATTAACATATTCATCATTTTTTTTTCATTTTTTTCACCAGTGAAATTGTTACCATTGCCCATTCAAAATCACTGTAAATAGATAAATAACATATGAACTTAAGGAGCTCGGGATCTAGGAGAAAGAGATCAAATCACCTCCACCTGTGGATCTAGTTGGTTAAAATTCCACAGCAAGAAAAATCACAAGAATATCCACCCCCTGGATGGGGAAATTTTCCATGGCACCCTAAAAAATCATTTTTTCCAATTTCAAAAGCTGTAGGATTTTTGAGAAAGTATAATGCTGATCAGGCTGTGAAGGGAGCTCTGGACTATTTGAGCCAGAGTTAGAATGTTTCTTTTATTTTCTGGTGTAAAATGGAGATGATAAGGCAAACCTGCACTGTATAATGCCTGAGATGGTTGTGAGGATCAATAGAGAGACCAGGGAGAAGGGCCCCACCTGAGGTCCTGGGAGGGCAGTAGGCTCAGAGTCAGGGGACCTGGAGGGAAGACTCTCTCCGCCCATGGGTTGATGCTGACTTAACTCCCCTGGACCATGGCTCTTCCAACTGTAATGACACATCAACACTAGCGTCATTCCCAGAGCCATCATCTGGTGCTCAGTGCTATGCTGGGCAACATACATGCATTGTCTTTTTTTAATGCACATGGCAAACTCCTAAGTTATTTCTTGATAGTATCTCCATTTATTAAATGAAGATCTTGAATTTTGATGAAATTACATAAATAACTTGCCACAAACTATTTATCCAGTAAGTGGTGGAGCTGAAATTTAACATGAAAGCATATAGGTTAACTTATATGAACTCTTAAATATGAGCTTTTATCATTAACAAAATCGTATGCTTATTAATCCATGTGACACAAGATGCATGGATTAAAAAAAGCCAAGATAAATAAAATCCAACTTACACATTCTCTTTATGAAAAACATATAAACACATTTTTCTTTTCTTAAAGTGTATTTCACATTCTCAAAATTAAAAACGTATTACATTACCATAAGAAGCATATACGCAATGCTGTATAATGAAAAAATATTCTTCTTCCACTCCCTCATTCTCCCTTCCTTCCCCACCACCCTGAAGTATCCAACATTAACAGCCTGGTGTTTGTCTGTATTTTTAACATTTAGTATTCCTTGCTAACACAAGTCACCACTTAAGAACTCCTAAAAGTCACAACCTGTCAGGGAAGATTCAAGTTACAGTCTGTAAATGACCTGGGCATCAGCCAGGAAAGCAGGCAGTAAATCATTCATGAAAAGCAAGAGATGGCCTACAATACCAAGACCTAATCTGTCTGCACTGGAGGCTGCTAAGAGTCATTCTTACTCTTTCCAGCAGGAAATGTAATGTGGCCATTTCCAGATGGAGCGGCCTGGCTAGAGGGCAGTCTACAAGGATTGTGTCTAGGAAGGTCTTATGTCTGGGGCGATTTAGGAGCATTCACATTTGCTTCCTTGAATTAAATTATGAAAAGCCTGTAGTGTATTATGTGACCATAATGACAGCCATAGAACAGAATCCCTATTGAGTCCCTAAACCCAAACTTCTGCCACCATTGTAGCATGATTTAGTAGAAGAACTATTTTCTGCTTAAACTCCTTCATCTGGCATCTTTCTGTCCTTTCTTAAGGTATTAATATCAGGCTATATATTGCTGTTTTTATACTATGCTAATTGATTTCTAGGTAGAGGCCATGAGCTACCATACTTTCTGGGAATATGTTATGAATATGTTAGCATCACCAAGCCTGAGAAATTATCTTCAGTTGCAATCAATTTCCCACCATGGTGGTAAACAACTCTCAAAGAGTTAATGGGCCTCCTTCCTAATGGGGCAATCAGGGGCTTGTTTGATCCCAGTTCTAATCACTTCCTAAGTCTCCATCCCATCACATAGAAAGAGATGAATGCGTTGGGGCCTGACGTTTGCTGTGGAGGGCAAGTGAGTCGTAGACAAACTTCCTCTCTGAAAGATTCATTGAGAGAGCCAATTAGCCAGGGAGGAGGCACTGTTCTGCATGCCCTAAATACTCAGGGAGGAGAGGGGTCAGATCAGAAGCCTGACCCCCACAAGTAACCACACAAAACACCTCAATAGAGTTTTCTAGGCGGGAAAACTTAAAAGCCGGCCTCACGTCTGCTTCAGCAGCCCTTTGTCAAGAACCCAACAAAGGTTGGAGCCTCAAACAATAGCCCGGGTCCTCCCATGGACCACCTCAGGGACAAAGGGGGAATGGAATTGCTAAGATCCAAGAAGCCGAAGCTGCTGCCTATTCTGAGGGAGGGTGGGGAAAGTGTGGCGATTTCTAAAACCTAATTTTTCTCTTGGCCCCAAAAGGAGCTTTTGATCTCCAGAAATGGGGTGAGAGGAGGAATACCACCAATGAAAATACAAAGATTTCCAAATGTAATCCAACATCAATTCATTAGTTTTATTTTTCATTTAGTTATTTTTTTATTTCTTCAAGGCATTTGATCCCAGGACTTCAAAAGTTAGAAGCAAAAAAAAAAAAAACACAATTCTGCAAAAATTCGGGCTTCGTAAAATGCACTCTACTACCTAAACCAGATAGACCACTTCTTCCGGCAGCCAACTTGCTTTGCATGTTTGAATGCCAAATGTGGTAGGTTAAAAAAGGGCAATCACAGACATGGCAACTAATTCACATATGAGGTGTCCAGCCTAAGAGGAAAACTTAGGAATAATCTAACCAAACCCTTTCATCCTTAAGAGTTTAAAATCTGAGACCCGAGATATGGATGTAAGTGTTCAGTGTAAAAAGCAAGTGGGTTGCTAATAGGCAGTGTATTTTTGTGGAACAGATCCAAACACACACACAAGCTTAAGAGCACAAATGCAGATACCAGTTTTGTATGTGTGGAACATATTTGTTTTAGATTGACTTTGCTGGGTAGAGTTCTTATGGGGAGAATGTTCCAGGGTGGAAATTTAGGATTGGAAAAAGAGAGTAGCCTGTTTTAGGGAAATGTTAGAAGTCTGTGAACTGGAGAAAGAAAATGAGATCGTTCTGAATCTTTTAGAGCTACAAGTTAGGAACCTGGGTGTAACGAGGGCAGAGAAAAAAAGGGAAAAGAGGACAGAGACAAAAGCGATAATTTAAACTCCCTGAGGTTGTACGATGTATCTTCAAGCAGAAGATGAAGCAGGGACTGAGGCATTAGAATGTGTCAGAGAGATACTGACAACCAGGAGAACAGCCTTGGCCTCCACTCTCTGGTTGGTGAAAGTCCCTTTCTCTGTGCCTCAGTCTCCTCATCTACAAAACAGACCAAAGATACCAGATGATTGCAAAGGATCCTCCTACCCTCTCTGGTTTAGTTGTTGGGAATTCACAGTTCTATTCAACACTGGCAGCTCAGGAAGCTAAATTTGGATAACTCTGGATAACCATGTATAACCTACCCATTCTCCTGCATTCTTTCTGAATGGACACTTCTTATCCACATGAAACTGGCCAATTACGTCCAACTTCCTGACCAACCCTTCCCTGCCTCTATAGCCCACTTTTCAAGAAAAAGAGGCGTTCAGAGATAAGAGAAGGCAAGGAAGCTTTATTTAAACACACAAGAGGTCAGAGTAAGAAATGTGGAAGAGAGAGTATACTTGGATGGAAGTCAAAAGGAGAAAGATAGAGATCTGATTTGTGAATGTTGCCCACATTTGCCCTGACCAGCATCCAAGAAGCACATGGTGGAGATCTGAAGTGTTACCTTAATGACCACAGATTCAAAACATACGTCAGCATACAATTCAGGAGTGGAGGGCATTGCATTTCTTCTTCTCCCCACCTCCCCTGTATTAATATAATTCTAATTATTTGTTTATTTGTTTACTTGTTCTAATTATTTGTTTATGAAGCAGCATGCTGCAATAATTATGATGTTGATAACCTTAATCATTAGAGGTTTCTTTTTTTCTTTTTCTTTTTCTTTTTTTTTTTTTTTTTTGAGACAGAGTCTCACTCTGTTGCCCGGGCTAGAGTGCCATGGCATCAGCCTAGCTCACAGCAACCTCAAACTCCTGGGTTCAGGCGATCCTCCTGCCTCAGCCTCCTGAGTAGCTGGGACTACAGGCATGTGCCACCATGCCTGGCCTATTTTTTCTATATGTATTTTTAGTTGGCCAATTAATTTCTTTTCTATTTTTTAGTAGAGACAGGGTCTCGCTCTTGCTCAGGCTGGTTTCGAACTCCTGACCTTAAGTGATCCGCCCGCTTCGGCCTCCCAAAGTGCTAGGATTACAGGCGTGAA
>CAUYRT010082184.1:0-84841 GCA_963574885.1 Lepilemur ruficaudatus
GAGCACAATTCCAGTGTTTTATTTAACCAAACAGGAAACTTCCTAAATAAATTATAATTTCAAATTTTATTTCTTATTCATATCTGGCCTATAAACTTCAATGTAAAACTCTAAAAGAACAAAAGACATTCTATAATAAAGACATCTGCACTCGAACGTTTATAGCAGCACAATTCACAATTGCAAAGATGTGGAAACAGCCCAACTGTCCATCAATACATGAGTAGATTAATAAAATGTGGTAGATGTATACCATGGAGTGCTATTCGGCCACAAAAAACAATGGTGATCTAGCACCTCTTGTATTTTCCTGGATAGAGCTGGAGCCCATTCTACTAAGTGAAGTATCCCAAGAATGGAAAAATAAGCACCACATGTACTCACCAGCAAATTTGTTTCACTGATCAACACTCAGGTGCACATATAGGAATAACATTTATCGGGCGTCGGGCAGATGGGGGGGAGGCGATGGATATATGCATACATAATGAGTGCGATGTGCACCATCTGGGGGATGGGCATGCTTGAAGCTCTGACTCGTGGGAGAGAGCAAGGGCAATGTACGTAACCTTAACATTTGTACCCCTATAATATGCTGAAATAAAAATAAATAAAATAAAATAAAATAAATTACCCATGATTACCATTTTCTTAAGTGTTATTTCGACCAAATCTTTAATTCCTTCATCAGGGTCTTCTTCAGATGGCTGTTTGAGAAGGCTGTTTTTCAGCATGTGAAACATTTCCTCCTTTGAAATGAATCCATCACCATTCAAATCAAACACTTCGAAGCAATCTTTTTTAAAAAAATGACAAATTGTGAATTTGATACTATCACTAAGGTAACACTTTCTCTGATAAAGTTTTCATGGCCAAATTCTACCTTGTTGATACTCTGTTGACCCGGCAGACCTTGGTGCAGCCTGATTAGAAATGCTAATGTACAGTAGGTGAATATGTTCAGCAATCCTTAGAAAATGTGTCCTTATGCTCAGCTACAAAAAAGCATACCAAGGAACAATAACCTGAGCATTTACATCCTGAAACTCTTGGAAAGCTGATTGAAATACAACTCTTAAACAGAGTTCATCAGAATTAACTGAGAATTAAGAATTAGAAACGTTCTTCAGTTTTATGGTTACAATTCAAGTTATGAAATATGTAAAGTACTTAATATGTAAATGTATATGTACATAATTAGCATGTTCAGTAACCCATATGCAGTCTTCTTTGGCATGAATTACTACTCAGTATCACTGGATTTTTGTTTTTATTAACTTTCTTTCATCCCTTATTGACTTGAATACAAGAGGCTAACAGGCATTCAAACCAACCAACCAAGGAACCCACCCGCCCACTTCATTGGCTGGGTTGGAGGACATTGACTTCAGTGCTCTAAGTATGTTAGTTGCAATGTACAAACAGGATAACCTGTAATCTTACATTTCATTTTCTCTTCCAAAGATCCCCGAAGAAACAGTGATAATCCAATAATCCATTCTGTTACATTTACACAGCCATCATTGTCTTTATCAAAACCTCGGAATACTAAAGAGAGAGAGGTACCATGTAATCCTTGTGATGCATTTTAATTCTCAGTAAGGTATCTACATTGGCATTACTTGCTTTTAAAATTTAGAGAAAACTTCAGGATCATATGATTCAGTGTTCTTATTTGACAAAAGGGAAACTAAGACATCACAACATCAGAAAACTCTTTTACTTAAACACTCAAATTTTCTTTTCACGTTTTGTGGGAACAAAGAAAGTTCTGAATGTATAAATATATTAATCACTAATTAATTAATAATATATTGGTATAAACATGTTAATTATATTAATCAGATATGTTAATATAAAATATGATATTTTATCAATATATTTTTGTTACTCAAAAAAAGTAATGTATTACATGATGGATAAAATTATATCTTAACTTTTATTGAAATATTTTCTTTGACATAAGGAAATTTAAATGTCCTTTTAAAACTATTCTATTAAATATTTATTATTATGTTTATTAAGTAGAAATTGACATGTTTGTGGTTTTATGATAAAAACATATAAGTAAGTGAAGGAAACCCAGTTATTCAATATGATTTTGTTCTCTTCTAAATACACAAAATAGAGAGGATATTACTTTGTTCCCTATGACCTTCGCAAAATTAAATTTTCATATTCATGTGAAATTGGGAATGTAGACATTAAGCTTCCTACCAAGAGTATGTCAAAGCTCCAAATTTTTTTATGAGTTGTGGCTGGATTTGGCCAATTTGAATCTTGTATACCTCTTACCTCTGTCCATTATCATGTCATCCGTCATTCCAAATGTCATGTGCAGGATGTTTCGAAACGCATTACGATCTAGTCCAACGGCTGTTCCTTGCCGCTCTGGGCCTTCTCCCACCAAATTATAAAATAACTTTATGAGACAACTCACTTCAAATCTATTAACTGTGAAAGAATAAAATTAAGATAAATAAAAAATGCATTTTTTTGTCTTTAAGTCCTAACTTAAATTTTGCATTAATGAGGTTGCAGAGGAACAACATCAAAGACATAAAATATGTAATTGTCAATAGAAACGCTCCTGTTTTAAGCTTAATGATTCTTAGGTTAGTAAAAGATGGCCAAAGCTACATTAACCACTCAAATAAAAGAAGTAGCATTCCCTCCTGACAGGAGTTGTCATGTTTAGAACAAAAGAAGATAATATCAGCCCAGTTACCGGAACAATGATTGTGGTGTCAGATCTTAAACTCTACAAGGCTGGTAGAAATATGATTCAAAGTAAGAATGGTAAGTTTTAAGAATGGTAACTTTCTTTCTCAGCGTTTTGATTATAGGTATTTATGAGATTTACAGTGCACTCTTTCCCTGGAAATAAATACCAGGCTCATAAAAACTAGGTAACAATTTTCATTGCACTTTAGCCTTAATGAATTCATAAGCCAGATTTTGGAAATCAGGATGACCTATTTTCCAATAAAGAAGCTTTTAAGCATATTGGAGCACCCAATATGGGTCATCTTGAGAATTATGTAAAAATTAACATGCAATTATTCAGAAGTCATTTTGAAGAAAGGAATTTTTTATTTAAACAATATATACATACACAGATTCTGGCCCACATACATAATTGCATAAAGGGTGGTGGTTATGAGCACCGAGTTAATTATTTGTGTTCCAATCCCTATTTGAGGTACGTAAGTGAAAAGGTTGCTGCCTGGTCTTCAGAACATAAAGGTGAGTCTAAATATGGCAGAAAATGGGGATAATTTTGTTTCAAAACCAGATAAAATTATGCTTGAGTATTTTTAAAAACAAAAGGACAAAGCCTGTGCACATATAACAGAAGACAGCACATTGGAATGGAGAAATCAGACTTCATCCTATAAGGTCAGGACAAGCTTGAGTGTGATGCTGGTTTTGAGAACTACATTTCCAGAGAGACATTGAAACTATGAAAAAGAAAAGATTTAGCAAATTAAATAGTAGAGAAGAATATAATGGCTATGATTTTTGAAACAACTGTCAGTTACTAGAAAAGGTATGGTGTTTCCTCTAAAAAATTAAACACATAATTACCATATGATCCAATAATTCCAATTCTGAGTATATACTCAAAAGAATTGAAAGCAGGTACTGAAACAGATCCCCATACACCAATGTTCACAGTGGCATTATTCACAATAGCCAAAAGATAGATGCCATCTAAGAGTCCATTGACAGATGAATGAATAAACAAAATGTGGCATATTCATGCAACTGAATACTATTCAGCCTTAACAAGAAAGGAAATTCTGACACATGCTACAACATGGATGAATATTTATGGACATTATGCTATGTGAAATAAGTCATACACAGAAGGACAAATATTGTATAATTCCTCTTATATGAGGTGCTTAATGTAGTCAAAATTATGTACAGAGAAAGTAGAGACAGAAAGTAGAATGGTGGTTGTCAGGGGCTGGGGAGGGGGCAATGGGAAATCAGTGTTTAATGAGTACAGAGTTTCAGTTTGGGAAGATGAAAATGTTCTGGAAAATGGATGGTGGTGATTGTTGTACAACAATGTGAATGTCAATGTCACAGAACTATACACTTAAAATGGTTAAAATGGCAAATTTCATGGTGTATATATTTAACCACACATACACACACAAACCTCTAAAAATAAAGAGCTGTTCATGATTGGAGAAGAAAAGCTTACATGAAGAACGATATACTCTATTCAAGAAATGCTAGCAGAGGGGATATTAATTAGCCATTTTTCCATTTCAGCTAAAATTTTTTAAAAAATTAGTTTATTACCCAGTATGTCAAAGGTTAGCCATAAGAAAATTTTCCTGGCTAAATGTTTCCTAAATTCTAGAATACAATACTAAATGAAATTAAGAAAAATTCAAGAATGGATTTTCATCTTTTTAGAAAGTTCTAAATGTACGCTGCAGATCATATCTGTAGGATGTTGGATTAGCTGGATGTTCTCCTAAGATCCTTTACTCTTCTCTGATTCTACAAAATATATCCATTTTATCTTGGTAGTGTTATCATCTTGCAACTAAAAATAAATTTGACTTCAGGGGGAAGGTCCTCTGTTCAAAGAAATTTAAAATTATTATAATGTCCATGACGTAACTATTTCTATAGAAATTAACTAGTAATCCTCACAGTTTATAAGGCTCATTTTAAAACTTTTACATACAGAGAAAAATCAAAAGAGTTGACTTTTTCCTGCCATGGTTTCACTTAGCTTTAAAAATATACATTTACCTTTGGATTGTTCACAGAATATTTGTTTGCAATACAGTCAAATTTACTGAACAGGGACTAACTCAAATTTAGTATTGTGTACAGCAGATACTGCATTGTGTATGAGTATTTATCAAAAATGTTTACTAGATGTTTTAATATCTGGTCTTCTCCCAGGAATGAAAGTGTTTTAAGCAAAACAACAGTAGAACAAAACTCTCATCAGATTGTAATAACCATAATAATACCTTAAATTATAAGATGCCTTTTTTTCTAAGAATTTTAAGATGCTTATCCACACCACAATTTTTATTTATGTCACCAACTCACTAGGAGAGCATTCCTTACCACTCATTACATCAAACAGGAACGATGATTAGAAGGCACTAGATCCTGTAATCTCTAGAACTACATTAAAATATGTTTATTCCTCCTCCTCTGCACAATGAGGGTGTTTTGGGGATCATAGCTTCTCCTGATTATCCAAGTGGCACTAGTTTTGCAATCAGCATACAACTTCTAAGCTTGCTCACCAGACAATATTTTCCTCATCTAAACCATATTTATGGCTTCCTTGTCCAAGTGCAGTTCGGTTTTCCAGTCTCAATACAATCCTAAAGTTTCCTATGAAATTCTAGGACCACATTTTTAAATATGAGATTAGAGCAGGCACCTCGACTAAGCGCTCATGCTGTCACCTGGCCACGTCTCCTTTATCTTCCAACCCTGCCAGGACCTGGCAAGTGGAAGTCTAAAGTCGGGAACCGATTCTTTACCATGTGTTTAGCTTTGCTGAGCTCTTTGGTTTCCAAACAAATTTCCTTGCTCTAAGACACAGATCTCTGGACCACTTCAACTTATCTTTCCTAAGGTTGTTCAGATGTTGATGACGTTGGTTATACCACTTTTCTTGGGTCCGGTGGTTTTTAGTCTTTATTTTACACCTGTCTGAGGCTAAAACCACATGTGTCTCCATGGGCATATACATCACGTTTCTATAATAAGAAGCAGGTCAGTCCTGTGCTGGAGTGCAGGTAGCACGAGTCGCAATATCAGTTCCCAAGGTCCCAGGGTGGGCGCCCGCGCCCCTCCAGACTCCTCTCTCTAGGAGCAGGCGGAGGAGGCTGCATCCCACCGAGGCCCCAGGCCCCTGAGGCTGGAAGCAGGCACAACAGCGGGCCTTAGCCCCGGTCACATCGAGACCTGGGCCAGGAGCTCGGCTTGCCCAGCACTAGAGTCTTACTTACAATGCTTGCAATTTTTAGTTAAGGTGTCCGTCAACTTCTGCAGCTTCTTGCGGTTCATGCCGGGCGCTCAGGGAACCGGGCGGCGGCGGCGGCGCGCGGCTGCTGGACCCCCGCGAGCCCAGGAGCTGGGGCAACCCCCTGGGTCTCCGCCACCCGACGCGTGCGCCGCCGTAACAGACAGCGTGGCCATGGCAACGGCTCGGCCGGCCGCCGATTGGCTCCCGGGCAGGGGCGCGTCCAGGGGCATCCCCGCCCTCCAGGCACCGTGGCCATGGCAACAGCCGGATCGCCGCTGATTGGCTCCGCGGGGCTGCACACAGAGTCTGGATGCGAGATGCTGCTTGGAGGTTCCCAGCCAGGCACCTTACAGACTGCTCTGATTGCGAACGTTGGAGTTTTAATTTTCAATGCCACTCTCTTTTGGGTTGACAGCCCCTCTGTTTCATTACAGTGTAAATCATCAACGTCTAAACATATGGTATACACGCTGCGTGAGGTATTATGCAGTATCATAATGTTTTGCGTGGTGTCAAACATCTAGGGAAGGCTTAAGATCTGGGAGATCTGCGGGGACTTGGACAAGCTTCACAAAATAGCAGGCGTGTTATTCACATGACAGTTTTTCCAGGTCTTGTGCAGGAGGGTGAGGAGCTTACTCTTTGGAAAGAGCCATTCTATTTAGGTTGCCAGTCTTTGTGCTCTGCTACCAGGAGAGAGTCTGTCACTAGACAGTTCTATCTTCAGGGTTTTTAGTAACGTTTCTGAGAGCAAGGAGAAGTTGGAATACAGTCACAGGTTACCTAAGGAGGGAGATATGTTCTGAGAAATGCGTCATTGGGTGATTTTGTCCTTGTGCAGACATTATAGAGTGTGCTTACACAGACCTAGATGGTGTACCCTACTATGCACCCAGGCTGTCTGGTATATCCTATTGCTCCTGGACTACGAACCTGTACAGCATGTTACTGAACTGAATACTGTAGGAAATTATAGCACAATGTCAAATATTTGTGTCTCTAACCACACATAAACAGAGAAAGCGTACAGTAAAAATACAGTATTATAATCTTAGGGGACCACTGTTGTATATGTCGTACAACGTTGACAACAATGTCATTATGCAGCACATGTCTGTAGATTTTTTTTATTTTCCCCTGCCCTCATCTCATTCTCGGGAGGTGGTGGTTGTCTGTGGAATCTGGGACAAACCACTGGCAATTTTTAAACTAGATAAATAGGCAGTCTCCCAAATAGAAACAGGCTGACAAGTGCACTTAGGTGTGGGATACAATGCAACCTTGTTTTCTGGAAAATAGCCCAGTAAAATTGATCTTTTACTTACTTGAAATACAGATTCTGTGCCTGCAAAGAATAGTCCGTACACTTCAGTGTGGGAGGACTTTCTGCTTTTCATAACCACAGGCGGAATACCCTCTTTGACTTAAGACAGCAATAAAATGCGCTCACTCAGCCAGGAGCACAGTTCAGTAACATACAGTATTCTCCAGAGCACTTACTTGTTTAATCTCTAGGGGGAAAATGCCTTTGGAATGCAAACTAGTTTATTGTATCCATACTGTCACCTTTAGACTGAAGGCAGAAAAATTCTTCCAATCATGAGGAACAATCCAGAATGAAGTAATTCCAATATTGAGGCCTCTGGTTTCCTGTCACTCTTTTGTTTGTTTGTGGAACGAAGGAGTGGAAAGGGTGGCTGTCAGGAGTTCATAAGAGAAGCCACGGTCCCGCCGTGTGACACGGGCAGGTCTGTCAAGAGCCACCTGTGAGGTGGGCTGGATGGCCGCCCTGCTGTTATGTCTCAGGGAGCAGCCTGCGCTGGCCTGCGCACACTTACGGGCACGTCCGGGAGTCTTGGGAGACAGCCACCTACACGGGGCCTGCTGGGGAGCACCGAAGGGTGAGCGAATCGGTCATTACTTCACAGTTTCAGGCCCAGGGCCCATGGGCTATGTTCCCTTAAAGTGAAAAAAACATGATGTAGGGGCAATATCTCAGACTGCTGAGACGAAAATAGGCGAATCTGTTATGCCAGGCAAACATTCCTTAACCAGTTGCACAACCTCCTCCCCTCCCACCCATCTTTCCCCCGGTTCTTTCTTCCATGCCATTCTTTTAGGGGAATAAAGTCCACACGCATTGTTGTGTGAAAGTTCACTTCCCTAAGTAGGCTGCAGAGTTGACGTTACTACAAGGTCCGGCAAGTCTTTGTCAGGAAAAGCACAGTATTCATTCAGGGCGTGTTTCGTCAATACGTGAGTGAACTTCAGGGCGTTCATCACATTCTCGGGGAGTTTTGGAATGTGCTATTTTTAGCCTTTAGTACCAAGTTGTAGGCCTGACAGAATCAGCTAATCATATTTCAAGGCAAATTAAAATTTTTATTTGTACTTTTTATTTGCCTGTGCTGAGTAGACAAAGGACTGCTTTTGTCCAAGAGCTTTCTCAGAATAAGGCAATTCAGCCTCAGCGCTTACGTGCTATCAAATCAATCAATAATGCAATAATAAAAAGCGTTTAATTTGTATTGTACATCAATTGTACTATGCATGAAATGATCTTAGAACTTTCCAAAATCGCAGCAACTTCAAGAGGAATGTGTTTGTAAATACAAAAGTTCATTAAAGTGACTATTTAAGCTATAACATTTCCTTTACTTTTGTGTGCAAAACAATCTTCCCTTTGACTCACCGTTCATCGGAACATTGCTTGGACCTTGACTCGATGAAAATGTTTTCCCTGACATGGCTCTTTGACGCTGAGGGCCTTTGGAAGCTGTTTAGGAAATGACATCATGGAACTTATCTCCAAGTATATCACAAATTTATTATGAAATTGCTTTAATAAAAGGAAAATAGAAAGGTTAGTTTTATAATTTAAATACAATTTTACTAATTATGTTTTGTGGAGACAGTGATAAAAAATTCGAAGCTAAATTTGGCCAACTGTTAGCGCGGTTGAACCTGCACTGCTGCCCCTAGCCATGTTCCCTTCCTGTAGCGCCGCGGACATGCGGCCCTCAGTACCTCAGACCCACCGGACGGACGGACGCTGTCCCATTCAGGACGTCTGCATGTTTGCCGCAGCCACTCTCAACACAACTCTCCAACGAGCACTTTCCACCACCCTGCATAAAGGGACTCCTTCCCTACCCAGACACTCTCTGCCTCAGGGCCACTTCCTTTCTGGCACTTGCTACTATGTGGACTTTATTTGTCTTTTTCTAATCTCTCCTTCCCACTAGACTGTAAAGTACATGATCTCTCTCTCTTTGAGTCTTAGACTCCTAGAGTCTCATTGAATCTCTGCATCTCTGCATCTATCTGTCTATGGCTCTGAAGTTTAACAACATATTCCCTCTCGTATGGTCTGTATTGATGAAAAGTGTGGGAGAACTGCCTGAGTAGGGGTGAGCTCCAAGTCTCCTGAAGTACCCCTGGAGCTGGGCAGTAAAAAAAGAGCTTTCTCTCAAACTGGCTTTTCCCCAAAATTTATACTCAATATTCACTGGTCTTAACTCATCTCTAGACTTTTTTTTTTCACTGTAATCAAGTAACTGATGGGTCAGGCAAATACCTATGGTTTACTAAGGACAAGATTCTTGTATCTTACATGTAATTTACAAAGGCGTAAATTAAGATATGCCCTGTGATAAGTTTTTGTTGCCATAGCAATAATGTCAGCAGGTTGCATAAAGAAGCTCGCTCCTCCAGGCCTCAGAGAACTGACCAAGAAATCCTGCTGAATTTGCTGGGCTCCATCCCACTGCGCACTGGGCGCTGTGCCGTGAGCACCCGCAGCCAAGGTCAGGGACAGAGATGCCTTCCCTTTTCCAGCTGAGCCCAGGGTGTCTTGTGACATTCTGGCACTGACCAGGGGATTGTGCAGAATACCAGGCTTCCTCCTCAGAGCAGGACCTGGACTCCTGTGCAGACCTGACCATGCACTGCCCAGCCCTCTTAGCCAATGCTAACCAGAAAATAGCCTGAATTAGTTCTGAAATTTGTAACCAGATCCTTTTAACCACTTTCTCCAACTCCATAGTTTTTGAGTACTCGAGAAAAGGAAGCTCTCAGAATTGCCTATCCCCAAATAATGTTACCCCTATATTAGACTTTATTTCATAGCCTAGTCTCTCTGATTCCTTTCAATTGTATCCAATAAACCCCCTTTTCCATAGTGAATGATTACCTTACATACTAAAATTTTTGCACAGGGCCATGTTTTCACCTTTCTCCTCTGCACCTGCTACTCCCCTGAAGATATTGCTTCTTCTGTCAACATTCTCAGGAGAAGTCACCATTTCCTGATACCTGCTCACTCCTCGCCAGAAGGAAGTCACTGTCCTCTGCCCTTGCATCACCTTTCCGCCCTCCTATTAGCTTATCTTCCCTTGTCCTCTACAGTTCTCAGGGAGTGCAGGATGTGCTCACTCCGCTGCTGAACCTCTAGCCCTATCCATCCTCTGTGCTCTGGCCTGGGTCCTGCATTAGCTGCTGTCTTCCCTCTTGTCCTTCTCAAAACCGTCTTCTGAGTTGGCCAGAGTAACCCAACCATGTCTTGCTCCTGCTGAAAATTTAGATGACTTCCCAGTGCTCTCAAGATAAAGCCCAAGACTCAGATTGCAATATATCTATATAGCAATTTGGGTAGAATTTATATCTTAACAATATTGATTTTTCTGATCCGTGGACGTGTATATCTCTCCATTTATTTAAGTCTTCATTAATTTCTCTAAGCACTGTTTTTGAGGTTTTAAGCATGATTTCCATGGTTTTCTAATATCCGGCCTCTTCTCTTACCAGTCCCTGTATATGTAAAGGCTGGAGCCCCAGCAGCCGTGTTAGACCTTGAAGTTCACTGGGGATGTGGAACCACTCAGAGTGGAATGTAAGCTAGAAAGGGCTGTGTCTCTCAGCTGTGGGCTCTCCCCTGCAGGAGTGTGAAATTAGCTTCCATCTCAGTTATCCCACTGATATTTGCAGGTTTTCAAATACTTTCATTTACACCTAATCGTACAAATACAAACTTTACAATGAGAAAGTTGTACTTCGTTGTCTTTAAAGGTCCTTCCACCTTTATGATTCTTGAAAGAAAAACCAAAGTTGACATCCGTATACTCTCACTGTCCCTACACTACGTCAGACTTTATGCAAGTGTCAGCAGTTGACCAGTTTGACCTACAAACCCCTGTAATTTCATTTAAACCTAATGCATGGTTGCATCTTTTCACATATGCTCAATATTTCAAATTATCTACTTAAAGCCAAGATTTTATCTGCAAATTTAAAGTAGCTACATTATCCTTCAGTCATTCAAATTCCCCATGATTCCTGTTCTAGATTTATGGTTTGCTGTAGGAAGGAATTGGGAATTTTTTCTTTCAACTTGTCTCCCGTGTTGGTGGGAAACACCAAATGGCTGTACCTGGGCAGGCACTGCTTTGCCCTCACTGCCCTGGGGGGCTGCCACCTCTCTCTGGGAGTGACTGACTGAGAAACTCTGGTGATATATATGTGTCTATATATCGCATTATGAGCCAGGCTTGTCACATTAGGTACTGACGAATGACACCCAGTTCCCACCTGCTGGGCACTGGCCCTTCACATCAGAACATGGGTACAGTGGTGTCTGTATGCATCTGGGAAGTCTGGGCTAGGGACTGTGCGGTTTCACGTAGGAGTTCAGTCCCTGGGACACGCCAGTCCAGGCAACACTCCCTAAAGTCTAAAGTGAGAGGGCTCCTCTCTAAAAATTTGTTTCCTATCTAAAAAATATTTCCCTGACACAAAACCACAAAGATTTTTTTTCCTGTGTTTTCTACATGGTTTTTAGTTTTATCTTCTATCTTTTACTGTATCTCTGGTCCAATGAGTTAATTTTTGTATATGTGTAAAGTAATGATTGATGTCCATTATTTTTTATATGGCTAGCTAATACATGTGTATAAGACTTTCCACTGAGTTACATTGGAATTTTTGTCAAGCAACTAAGTGTGGGTTTAGTTTCGAACTCTCTATTCTGTGCCATTGGTCACTATGTCTGTCCTTACACCAAGTCACACTGTCTTGATTCCCGTAGTTTTACTGTGAGTCTTTAAATCAGATAGTGTAACTTCTTTAAGGCAGTTCTATTTTAAATTGTTTTGACTAATCAACAGCCTCTTCATATGAATCTGGGAATCAGTTTCTTAATTTCTACAAAAATTCTGCTGAGATTTTGACTTGGATTGCAATATATCTATGTAGCGATTTTGGTAGAATTTATATCTTAACAATATTGATTTTTCTGATCCGTGGACATGTATATCTCTCCATTTATTTAAGTCTTCATTAATTTCTCTAAGCACTGTTTTGAGGTTTTAAGTGTACAGACCTGCACATCTTTTGTTATATGTATTTACAGTATTTTTGATGCTAATATAAATTCAAAGCTTAATACGAATTTTATTGTTCTTGATAGTACATAAAAATATAATTGATATTAGTATATTAATCATGTATCCTGAAACTGTGCCAAACTCATATAACCACTATTAGATTTTTTGGTAGATTACTTAAGATTTCCTACATTGAAGACCATATTGTCTACAAATAAAGGCAGTTTTTCCTTTACAATCTGTATGCCTTTTGGCATTTACCTTGCTTCACTGGCCTGGCAGAAACCTGTGGTACAGTGTGGAACAGAAGTGATGAAAATGGTCATCCTTGTCTTGCATCTGCAGGGGAAAGAAAGGTTTTGTTCTTCTCCATTAAGCTCGATGTTAGCCAGAGGTTTTTCATGATGCTCTTCACAGAGACGAAGAAGATCACATCTGTTAATATTTTGTTGACACTTTTTATCATGAATGGATGGTGAATTTTGTCAAATGCTTTTTCTGTATCTGTTGAGATGATTAGAGGTTTCTTTCTTTTTTAGTCTTTCAATGTAATATATTATATTGATTAATTTTTTGAATGTTAAACCAATCTTGAATTTTCAGACTAAATCTTTGGTCACGATATATTATCTTGTCCATTTATTCTTGGATTGAATTTGCTGGTTTTTTGTTGATGACTTTTGCATCTATCTTCAGGAATATTAGTCTGTCATTTTGTTTTCCAGTAATATAATTTGTTTTGGTATCAGAATAATGATAACCTCATAAAACGAATTTGGAGGTATTGCTGCTGCTTCTATTTACTGTAAATGTTCGTGTAGCATTTTTAAATTTCTTCCTTAAATTGTGGATAAAATGCATCAGTGAATTTATCCAGCCCTGAAGTTTTCTTCTGGGGGAGGTTTTTAAACTAAAAATTTGATTTTTAACAAATACATGTAGAATAATTCAGATCATCTATTTCATCTTCAGTGAGCTTGGGTAGTATTAGTCTTAAAGAATTTGTCCATTCATATAAAATGTAAATTCATTGGATAAAGTTGTTCATAATATTTCCTTATTTTCCTTTTAATGAACATAGGATCTATAGTGATATCCCTTCTTTAATTTTTATTATTAGTAACCTCTGTTATCTTTCTTTCTTCATATCAGTCTGGATAGAAGTTTATCAATTTTATTAACCTTTTCAAGGAACTAGGTTTGGTTTCATTAATTTCTGTTGTTGTCTTTTTATTTCCTGTTTTATTAATTCCTGTTGTCATCTTCATTATTCCCTTCCGTATGCTAAATAAAAATTTACTCTGCTCTTCTAATTCTAATTTTCTTGATGGAAGTTTAGATATTAACGTATTTCTTTTCTAATAGAAGCACTTAATGTCTCATATTTCCCTCTCAGTACAAATCAAGTTTGCATCCCACAAAACTGATAGGTTGTGAGTTTATTTTCATTCCTGGTATATCTGAACAGATGCTGAAAATTGTGAATCTTATATTATTTGTTGTTGGCTTTTGCTGTGCTTCTTCAAATGAGATTGGATTTTGTTCTGGCACCAAGTTATGTTCATTGGAATCAGTTGGATTCTTTGAGGCAATCTTTTAAATTTAGTTATGATCAGCCTAGAGAAGCCTTTTTTCCAGAGCCAATAGGGTCCCACTATAGGGGTGATACTGCTCTGAAGATTCTGCCTGACGCTGCAATTAAAGTCTTTTCAATCAAACTTGCGAGACCGTGGACTATTCCCAGCTCTATGTGAGCTCTAGGCATGACTCTGCCTTCTGGTTTTTTGTTTGTTTGTTTTTTTATATTTTTTCCACAGTTCATGTATAATTTCCTCTCACAGATCAGTGAGTTGCACAGAGCAATAGTCAACCAAAAAATCAAGGTGGCCTCTGCAAATCCATTCCCAACTTCTACCCAGCCTGTCCTTGCACTCGGCCTGGGCACCACGGCCAAGGAGTAAGCTGTGATCGTTATAGGGCTCAACCCCTTGTTTCCCTTCTCCCTGGGACCGTGATCCTTTGCTGCCTCCTGTCCAAAGCTCGAACCATGTCAAATGTGATGTGTCTGCTTTTCCAGCGTTTAAGTTAGGAGAGTTCTGATCCTCATTACTTCATCTGGGCCAGAAGCAGAAGTCCCATCATATATTTTTAATAAGAAAATTGTGTGTCAGGAGCACAAATCCTGAGATTTTTGGAAATTGTAATAGACTAAAAATAATTCTTTAATTTATAATATCCTCATGAAAAGCTGCCTTGGTATACTTTTCACCATTTAAATCTGTTCTGGCCTCCACTCTTTCATGGTTTCATAATATCCCTATGAAAAAAATGGGTGTATATTTCCAAATGTATGTTTGTTTAGATATTTACATATTATGTACATTCATGCACATTTATTTTAAGTTGATGTATTTATGCATTATAAAGTGTACACATGGAAATATAAAAGGATGAGATATAAAAGTTTAAAATGTTATTTTGGTCTTTGATTTCCCAAAAAGTATCATCTGGTGAGTAAAGTGATTAAATGTGCTTTGCATTTCAACATCAATTTTCAAATCAACTTGCCAGTTTTTATGTGAAGTGTGTGCTGAGGTTATAATTGGGATAGCATCAACTCTATTCATTAATTCTGAGAGAACTGAGATTGTAATATTGAATCTTCCAGTGCATGTGCATGACATATCCCTTTTATTTTAGTCTTCTTTAATTCTCTCAGCTGTGTTTTGTAGTTTTAAACAATGTATTCCTAAGTACTTCATGTTTTTGATGCCATCATATATATGTAATTCCTTTTTAAAAATTCATTTCTGATTATTTACTGCTAGTATATAAAAACACAATTTATTTCTGTGTGTTGACCTTGTATTTTGCAAACTTGTTAAATATCCTTCATTTGCTAGTTCTATTAGCTGTTTTGTAAATTTCTTGGGACTTTTATGGCAGCAATCGTATTGTTCAGGAATGGTGACAATTTTACTTGTTACTTTACCAACTTGATGCTTTTGTTTCTTCTTCTGGTTCTACTGAACTGGTTAGGACATCTAATGCAATGCTGGAGAGAAACGGTAAAAGTGGGAACCCTTGCTTTGTTCCCTGTGTTGGAGGGAATAGGCCCAATATTTCACATTCAATATGCTGCTTGCTGTAGATTTTTCACAGATGCCCCATAGCAGATGGAGGAAGTTGTCTTCTAGTCCACGTTTCCTGGGAGCGTTCATCCTCAGTGGGTGCCAAGTGGCCCACTGCCCCCACCGCTGCTGAAGCAGCACAAGGGCGTATCCATTAGGTGGTGGTTACGTATCCTACAGAGCATCCACAGACCTGGAATCCTTGTCATTTAGTAAAGAAAATTACTCACAACTTCTTGAATTTGACAGCTTTTTGACAGTCTGCCATGCGATGAACAGCAAACGCCAGTGTGGCACAGAAAAGGCACATGACCACTTGTCTCATTAGGAATCAGGGTCGAGATTGCACTGCAGTTTAAAGCTCCTGTTTTCATTAAATTGCCTGACTTTGTCCACTTTGGATTTAATTTACTTACTGAAGTATTTGGCTTCTGTTTTATGCAATATATTCATTTAATAGCCTTACCCAGTGTTTTTTGTTTTATTGTATTTTCATTCTGGTTAAAGCATCACAGTTTTCCAGTAAAATGTTTTTATTTACTACTTCCTTTTGTGTTAGAATATACTTTCTTTGACATATTTGTCCTCTAGAGGCTAACAAAATTTACTTCCTGAAACAGAATTAATCGAAAGCCTTAAGATTAGACATGTTGGAAATACACAGGGACAGTTTGAAACACGTTTAATTCTCCTCTGAGTCTTATAGGAAGATGACATTTCTCAGCCCCTTTGCATCAGGAGGGAACAATGAAAATAAAGCAGAAGGAGCGAAGTCGCGCCCAGGCCACCCAGGCCAATCTTCTGTGTGGTTCCCCTCTCTGTGCTGCTAGAAGCAAAGGATACTGCATGATGCCGGCACAGGGTGTCAGGAACTTGGGCCCCTGCGGTTAACAGTTGGAGGTCAGCCACTCGGGAGAGATCTGTGGTCAAGAGCCTCCTTAGTGGCCACTGAATAAGTAAGAAATGTATCTTTACTGCTTCACAACATTTGGGATGTTACAGACAACCTATCCTGAATAGTATGTGTCTATATAGCAAAAGAGTGTAGCCAACCTTCCACCTGGTGACATAACGAACTCCCTCCTTTAATGCTTCAAATAAATATAATTATTTATCTGCATCTTTTAGTAGTATTTGTTGGCAAATTGCACTGGTTACTTTCAGCTGTCAACTTGGCTAGATTAAGGAATACCTAGAGAACTGGTGCGGCATCATTTCTGGGTGTGTTTCTGTGAGGTTGTTTCCAGAAGAAATTGGCATGTAAGTTGGAGGACTGAGTGGGAAAGATCTGCCTTCAGTGTGCAGGCACCATCCAGTTGATCTTCTAGGGGGTTAAACATGTTTCCCAAATCTATGTGTTGGAAACTTAGTGCCCCAGTATTGGGGGGAGGGCCTAATGGGAGACATTTAGGTCATGTGGGCTCCACCTTCATGAATACATTGATGCTATTCTAGAAGGGCTAAAGGCTGTGAGCTTAATCTCTTGCTCTCTCACATGCTCTGTTGCCCTTCCGCCTTCCACCATGGGAAGTTATAGCAAGAAGTCCCTCACCAGATGCCAAGTGGATGCCAGCACCGTGCCCTTAGACTTCACAGCCATGAGAACCGTGAGCCAAATAAATTCCTTTTAAAGATAAATTACCCAGTCTGTGCTGTTCTGTTATAACAACACAAAATGGACTAAGACAGAAAATGGATACCGAGAAGTGTGTCTGTTACTATAACAAAATACCTGAAAATGTAGAAGCAGCTTTGGGACTGGGTAACGGGTAGGGGCTAGAAGAATTAGAAGAGCAGTATAGAAAACACCAGGTTGCTGTGAATGGAGTGTTCAAGGCAATTCTGTGAGGGCTCAGGAGAAGATAAGAAATGTAGGAAAAGTCCGCAACTTCTTAGAGATTACGTAAGTGGTTGTGATCAGAATGTTGGTAGAAATATGTGCAGTTAAGGCAAATCTGATGCAGTCTCAGAAGGAACTGAAAAACAACATCTTGGAAACTGGAGTAGAGGCCATCTTTGTTGTAAAGTAGCAAAAAACCTGGCTGAATCATTTCCATGCTCCAGGGTTTATGGAAGGCAGAATTTAAGTGATGAGCCAGGATATCTGGCAGAATAAATTTCTAAGCCAATTATTGAAGGAGTTGTTGTGTGGCTACTTGTAGTCACATATAATGAAATGCCAAAAGAAAGAAATAATTTAAAGAAGGAACTTATAATCAAAAGAGAAACAGAACATAAAAATTTGGAGAATTTTCAGCCTGGCCTCGTAGAGAGTGAAAAGGCATCTTCAAGAGAGCAAACCAAAGATGTGCCCTGTGAAAGTTTGCTAAAGAGATTAGTACAACTAGATGGGAGCCAGATGCTATTCGTCAAGACAGAGGGAAAATGGTCCTGACGGCTCTTCAGAGATCTCTGAGGCCAGCCAGGACCTTGAGGGAGAGATTTCCAGAGAGGCACCAGCAGGACCTCAACACGCAACCACTCAAGACCCTGCTCCCCTCATCCTGGTGCAGCACTTCTTTGCTACCCCAGCCTGTCTTGAATGAGTCCATGTGTGGGTCATGGGGCCAGTTACTCCTTTATTCTTGCCTATTTCTCCCTTCTGGAGTGGGAATGGCTGTCCTATTCTTGTCTCAGCATTGTATTTTGGAAGGAGATAACTTGCTGATTTCACAGGCTCACCAGCTAGGGGAATTTGTCTTAGGCTGAATCCTGCCTTGAGTCTCACCCATATCTGATTTAGATGGCACACTGGACTTGAAGCTTTTGAGTTGATGCTGAAATGATCTAAGACTTTGGGGCTAATGGATGGAATTAATATATTTTGTATGTGAGAAGGACATGAATTTTGGGGACCAAGGATGAAATGTTATTATTTGAATGTGTCCCCCCAAACATCATGTGTTTGAAATTTCATCCCCAATGCAACAGTTTTGGGAAGTGGGCTTAATAAGAATCACTTATTCTATGAGGGATCCACCCTCATGGATGAATTAATGCCAGTTATAAAAGGGCTTGAGGCTGTGAATTCAGTCACCTATTCTCTTCCTTACACTCTTGTCCTCCCACCTTCCACCATGAGATGATGCAGCAAGGCCCTCACGAGACACCCAGCAAACACAGGTACCATGCCTTGGACTTCCCAGACACTAGAACTGTGAGCCAAATAAATTTATTTTCTTTATAAATTTCCTGGTCTGTGGTATCCTGTTATAGCAACAAAAAATGGACTAAGAGACAAATGAATGATTTGTACAGTGTTGACATTCATTTCTGTGTATTACTTCAACAATTTTGCAGTGGCAGGAAGGAGTGGTGTTTTCCTGAAGCTATTTGGCTTTTTTCCCCCTCTTTTGCTACTAAGTGAGATCCCCTAAGCAAGACTTACAAATATTTATCCTTAAGTTAATAAAAAATTTGTGAAGTACAATTTTGAGTGTCCATGGCTTTAAATATTTTCTAAAAACTGTAATTTTTTTCATATTCTAGATGCCTAGTTTTACCTTACTAATCATTTTATCATTAGTTTTTATTTTAAATCACAGTGCACACTTAGTACAAGTTTTAACCTCCTCTTCCTTTTTGTCAGTGTTAATTTAGTTAAAACCAGATAATTTAATACATAAATGCACTTAGCCAGGCACATAGTGACTGCAAGACCTATGATATTCTGAAAGCAAGTAAACAAACAAAGGCACGACCATTGCCTCTTCCGGTTTCTCTGACACTTGTCTTAGGGTACCATTATGGACTGCATGTGCGTGTCTCCAAAATGAATATTTTGAAATTCTCACCCTCAATGAGAGGGTGTTAGGGGTGGGGCCTATAGAAGCAAGGTCATGAGGGTGGAGTCTCCATGAATGGGATTGGTGCCCTTATAAAAGTGACTCCAGGGAGCTCCCTCATCCCTCCTCCATGTGAGGACACAGTGAAAAGACAGCTGTCTGCAAAGCAGGAAACAGACCCTCGGGAGACATCGAATCTGCCATTGCCTTGATCTTGGGCTTCCCGGACCTACAACTGTGAGTAGTAAGTCTTTGTTGTTTGAGCCACCCAGTCTGTGGTATTTTGTTACAGCAGCCTGAACACACTAAGACAGATATGACTAGTCAACATACATCAGAGTATGTTATTTTGATATTCTGACATAGAATACACTCTAGAACTTAAAAACAAAACAAAAAACCCAATTCATTCTGATCTAAAAACTTGTTGCCAGGACATTCTTCCTCTCAGTGCGTTGTTCTCTTCGTCCCCAACTCTGCAGGTGTCATGCTCTCAGCACAAAGCCTCGCCCGCTGCCTACGTCAGACAGGAAATGGAGATTACCCTACATGAAGCCTCTAAATTATTACTCCTTTTCCTTCTGCACTGAGCAAACACATCTACCCTTCCCTTCTATCTTAGGAAAAGAAATGTTCTCTCTCTTAATGTTTCCAAAAAGCACATAAAATTCTCTTCAGTTTTTACATTGATATTCAAGTGTATTTTGGAATGATGTCTTTGACATTTTGGAAATCAGTTTTCTATTTTTTTCTCATTTCTATTGTTTTGAGCATCTGCCTCCCTCGAACTGCATTGTATTCTGTAAGGTGGTGTCACGTCCTGTACTAAAGATACATCAGGTTAAACAATAAGAAGTTCCAACTAGAGCTTTAGTTATAATGACATCATTTGACATGTCAAAGGTGGGTTTGAATTTGTAGATAATTAGTTTCCTACAATTTTCTGGCTCTTCATGGTCCTGCTCCTTAAGCCTCAGTGGCAATTTAGCCTCAAAAATCACTGCGACCTTGACTTCTTCTTTCACATTCCACACTGAATTTACTGTGAATAGAAACAGCATTACTGGTCTTCTATTTTCTTTTAGCTATACACACAGTTTAGCTGAACTTGAAGAGTTAGAATGAAGAGATTCTTTACTTTAATAAAATATTGGCTTTTACAGGGGCATACAATGACCTTAGTTTGTTTAGGGAGAGCTTAGGAGGAACTGAATATATTTTTCTTCTTCATTCATCCTGGGTGAAATCAGTTCCTGACTGAGTTTTCAGTTTGGCCCAATCTAAGAGCCTCTTATTAAAACTCCGATGGCAGAGAACACAGGACTGTTAAAGAGTCACGGTGGGCAACAGGTCACGGTACAAAGGCCAATGTTGTTTCTGCCTCTTTACCCCAAAGTACTCAGCATGTGGAAAATGTGTGTCAACTGACTCTGTATCAGTGAAACCTCACAATTGATATGTCTTTTTGAATTCCCCTGAAGCAGTACCACTCAATTCAGACCCGTGGTTCTATGAAACAAAGTGTGACTAATGCTAATTTCAGAAGGCATAGTTAACAAGGCATCTACTATAGGCAATTTAGGGGAGAAAGACTAAATCACCAGCTCAGCAGTGCTGTTTTACAATCACTGTGACATTAACTGATCTTCTGTAGCTAGCCATGACCCCTTTTACGAAGCTGGATATAAGTGTGAATATTGATATATTCAGAAATTGTTATGGGACCAGAAGGGACTTGAGAAATTAGAGGATCTCGGTAGAAAAAAAAATGATTCAAGTTAATGTCTACTCGGGAGCCACCAATGGCTCATCATTGGAAAGATTCTCAGAGACCGTGCTGCGCTGCAGCAGGCTGAGTGGGAATGCTGTGATTTCAAATTCAGCCTAAGAACTTATCAATAGTCTCCTTTTAGTGGTCAGAGAGCCATGCCTTTAAACAAAAACTGAACCAGTGTTGTAAAGCCCTTTCTTGTTGGCTAAAGCATACCGTGTTTCTTGGTCTGGATTTCGAGTTCTTATTTTTATTTTATTTGTATAAATTTAAGGGGCGCAAGTGCAATTTTGTTACACGGATATATGGTGTAGGAATGCAGTCTGGGCTTCTACTGTACTCATCACCCAAATAGTGTACATTGTACCCACTAAGTAATTTTTCACCATCCACCACCCAATTTCAAGTTTTTAAATGTCTTTGCTTCAAAGTCTTTTGTTTGAATGGTTGATGTCTACCATACGCATAATTAAAACTTATTTTACAGTTATGTGTGTGTGTGTCAACATAACCAGGTAATAGTTAATCAAGTCATTCCTTATTTGGGTGAAGCATTGGTTTATTTCAATGTTTCCTTTTCACTAGCAAAGCTCTGGATAGTGGAGCAGCACAACACAAAGGGTAACTGACTTATAAAAGCCACTTGTGATGAGAGGAACATGAGTACACAGTGAAAATACTCCAGTTCCCTGCTTTGGGCTTCGCATAAGATCCTCTGTAAGGCTTTGCTTTAAAAATAACGCCAGCCCTAGTGGTAGAATTGTGAGTTTCTTATATATTTTCAAATATATTTTAAAGCACCTTGTGGGTTATTTTCCTAACACTTGCTGAGAAATTGTTCCTTAATCTAAGTCACAGTGTTTCCACAGTGGAACTCCACTCAGTGGGCTCTGGAGAGACTGCTGCCATTTCCTTTAGTGGGGATTTATTTCAAGGTGGACAATGGGTTAGGTGTGGCCAGAGCTCCTTCCTGTGCCATCTTTGATTTATTGGGCCATCTTTTCGACAGAATTGTTTGAATGTGTTCCCTGTTCCTTTTTCCTCTTGGGCTCACAGATCTCTAAGCACACTTGGCCTGTGTTGCGAATACATCAAATAAATGTAGTGCCTGTGTTTATACTTACAGCTACATTTAAAAGAAAATAAACTATAGAATAGTCCAAGTGTTACCTCCATGATGGTCATGGAATGCCCTGCATTTGTTTTTCTTCTTAACACCATATAGTCACAGGTATGACAGGTATGACTGCCATATCAGAAAAGTTGCTAGTTCAGAGGATGCCTACTTCCCAAAGACCAGAGATGTCCTCAGCTGGTTGCTTGGTGCCTTCCCCCCCACATCGATCTAGGTCATAGCCAACGCTATGCTGCCTTCTGGACCCCAGTCTGCTTTCATTAGTCACCATTTAATTTCATCCTTGACGATACCCTCTGAAAGTATTTTCTGATTTTCTAGGGAAAGAAGCCAATGATCAGAATGGCTAATTTTTTTCCAGCATATTATGGGGGTACAAATGTTTAGGTTACCTATATTGCCCCTCCCCACCCCGAGTCAGAGCTTCAAGCGTGTCCATCCCCCAGTGTGCACTGCATTCGTTATGTATGTATATACCCATTCCCTCCTCCCCCCCATCTGCCCAAAACCCGATGAATGTTATTCATATATGTGTACGTGAGTGTTGATCAGTTAAAACCAAATTGCTGGTGAGTACATGTGGTGCTTATTTTTCCATTCTTGGGATACTTCACTTAGTAGAATGGGTTCCAGCTCTATCCATGAAAAAACAAAAGGCGCTAGATCACCATTGTTTCTTGTGGCTGAATAATACTCCATGGTATACATATAGCACATCGTATTAATCCACTTATGTGTTGATGGGGACTTGGGTTGTTTCCACATCTTTGCAATTGTGAATTGTGCTGCTTTAAACATTCGAGTGCAAATGTCTTTTTTATAGAATGTCTCTTGTTCTTTTGGGTAGATGCCCAGTAATGGGATTGCTGGATTTAATGGCAGATCTATCTGTACCACTTTGAAGTATCTCCATGTTGCTTTCCACAGAGGTTGCACTGGTTTGCAGTCCCACCAGCAATGTACGAGTATTCCTATCTCTCCACATCCATGCCAACATTTATTTTTTTGGGACTTTTTAATAAAGGCCATTCTCACTGGAGATAAATGATACCTCACTGCAGTTTTGATTTGCATTTCCCTGATGATTAGAGATGTTGAGCATTTTTTCATATGTTTGTTGACCATTCTTGTGTCTTATTTTGAAAAGTTTCTGTTCATGTCCTTTGTCCACTTTTTGATAGGGTTGTTTGATTTTTTCTTGGTGATTTTCCTGAGTTCTGAATAGATTCTAGTTATCAGCCCTTTATCAGATGTGTAACATGTGAATATTTTCTCCCATTCTGTGGGTTATCTACTTGCTCTAATCATAGTTTCCTTGGCTGTGCAGAAGTTTTTAATTTGATCAGGTCCCATTTATTTATTTTTGTTGTTGCTGTGATTGCCTTTGGGGTCTTATCCATAAATTCTTTGCCTAGGCCAATGTATAGAAGAGTATTTCCAACATTTTCTTTTAGAATTCTTATAGTTTCATGCCTTAGGTTTAAGTCTGTTATCCACCGTGAGTTGATTTTCCTGAGAGATGAAAGAAATCCTGTTTCAGTCTTCTACATGTGGCTATCCAGTTTTCCCAGCACCATTTATTGAATAAGGATTCTTTTCCCCGATGTATGTTTTTGTCTCCTTTGTCAAAGATGAGATGCCTATAGGAGGATGGTTTTATAACTGGGTTCTCTGTTCTGTTCCACTGGTCAATGTCCAGTGGAACAATGTCCAATGTCCCTATTCTTGTGCCAGTCCCATGCTGTAGTTACTATAGCCTTGCTTAGTCCTCCTTGTCCTCCAATTCCCTGCCTAACCTGAGATTGGGAGCTTGTATTCTTCCTTCTGACATTTGCCGCCCCCCTGCTAAGTCATCACGTCTCTCAGCTGAACCTGAGAAGCCTCAGAAAAAGGTACAAGCACATCATCTCTCTCTCCTTTTTATATAAATATCAATGTTAATTGTTTTGGTTTAAGTTCTACAGTAACAGGTCCTGGGAAAACTGTCCATTTCTCATGGAAATGTGGCCAAGTCTATTGCTGACATGCAAAGGTTCTTCTCCTTCCCATGGCCATGGGCTTACAGCTGGGTCCTGGCCACAGCCTGCCTTGTGGATGGGGATGGCCACAGGAGCTGCGGGATTTGTGCCACTTCGGGGCCTGTGACTTAAGATATCCAAGCAGGTTCACTTTCCCCCTCAAGAGCTGAGACAAAGAGGTTTCCTGTCACCCAGACTTGACCACGCAGGAGACACTGGAAAAACTCACGTCCTTGAAGAATATCATGGAATGGAGCCACCTGCCAGCCCAGATCTGAGGGAAGGAACTGTTGCTGGATCTCTGTTACCAGCAGCCGAGCTGTCTCCGCTAACACAGCTTGCGAGGCTAGGGAGTGTTCTCAGACCCAACCAGTGAAACTGCCCTCGTGGAGTTCTCCTGTGTGAGACACAGCAGCCGACCAGAGAGTTAACACGTGCTATGGTAGTGGTAAGGGCCATGGGTCAAGGCGGTGAGGAAGGGAGATGGAAGCATCAGGGGAAAGGGTTGCCATTTCACACAGGGGTCAGGGATGGCCTCAGTGGGACAGAGACTTTGGAATTAACACCTCAAGGGCATGCTCAAGCTGGCCCTGCAGAAGACATCCAGCAGGAAGCACCGGAGGGAGGGCGAGGGCTGGGGCTGATGCCCAGAGCCAGGGCCAAGCCTGGCCTGTGGGAGGGCTGCCAGTAGACTGCTATGCCCGAAGCACAGGGGTATCAGTTATCTGTTTCTACAAAATAATTCACCCAGAACAGTGGCCAATCTGTGGGTTGGCCATCGGGCTCAGCTGAGCTGGGCAGTGCCCTTCCTGGTCTCAGGCTCAATAGAAGCACTGTGGCCCAGGATGTCCCCGCTCAGGCTCACACTGGCTGCTGTTGGCCCCGCGGTCAACAGAAGCCCCAGGGAGCCAGCTAGGGCTTCTTTACGTAGGCATTGCCGGCAGCAGAAGGAGCCTTAGTAGATGCTGCCAGTCCCTTGACGACCCCACACTCTGCTCATCCAAGCAAGTCACCAGGCCAACCAGATTCACAGGGCACAGAAGTCACACCTCTTGTTGGGAGAAGTGGCTGCTCTGGAAGGGATGGAGGAAGCACCATGGCTTTCTGTCCAGACCTTTTACTGCAGGAGTCAAGGAGGATGACGAGGTCAGAAGTAACCAGGGCCTATCATGTGGGTCTTGTGGTGCTACAGCCTTTGTCAGGACACTGTGTAGCAGCTCACCCTCCGACTAGTGACAGGCAGGACACTACTACTACTAAACACATAGCCCGTGTCTGGGCTCACTCTATAGGAGCCGGAAAGACCTTCCATCCATTCGGGCACTCTGTCCGAGCAGCGCTGCAGGGCAGGACACACACGGCTGGAGAGGGTGAGACGGTGGAGGCTTCCTGGGATGGCTCATGTGCCAGAGCTGGGGTTCCTACCCTTGGTTGACTGGAGTCTGCACCAGCCACTGAGACCTCTGTGGCTGCCAAGTTCCCCACAGGGCTTCCAGTTGTGTGAGGTCAGAGGTATCGCCCTGGGAATACTCTCCACAGAGAGAAAGGAACTCCTAAAAATAACAGGAGAGATCCCAGAGGAAGAGCTGGGAGGTCGTCCTCCAGGGTTGTACTAATATGGACTTTCTCGGCCGCCAGGAAGTACTTTGTTTCAAAACAGCTGGTGCTTTTCCGGGAGGAGCCTGGGCGCTGTCAGCCCTTGCAGAGCAGCCCCTGCAGGGGAGGGGCCGCCGGAAATGCCAGCGCCAGGTTCCTCGCCCTCGGTGCCCAGATATTTATGCCTGGGGCAAAGGGGACACGAAGACCAGCAGGAAGGGGGGTTTCCCCTCTTCTTTTCCTCAGGTTGGAATTGTTTGTGTTGGGCAAGCCTCTGAAAACACAGCTGAGGTCACCAGACGAGTCAGTTGAGGATGAAGCTTTGTCCTAAGAACAAGTTGTGAGCTTGCCGGGCTGGAATTCGCCAGCACTTTACAGTCATGGATTCTTGTTTTAACAGGCAGACAGTTGGAGGCAGAGGGTAGACACCAGAAAGCTGGCAATGAACAGTTCACATTTTGTGTTTAAGAGCAAGCCAACACTCAGCACATGCGAGGCACTGCTTAAGCATTTTGTATGTATTAAAGCATCTAACCCTGAGGAGGGCTCTATGAAGTAGGTACTAGTATTTTCTCTGCTCTACATTTGAGGAAGCTGAGGCTCAGAGTGGTTAGTGAGCTGCTCTGTGTTCCAAGGTAGAAAAAGGTGGAATTAACTTTAGAGAGGCTATGGGCTGATGGTTTCTGCATCACATGTGTGTGCATGTGTGTGTGCATGCATGTGCACATGTGTGAACTGTGTGTGCATATGTGTGTGTGTGACGGTTTTGGCAGGCATGCAGTTGCCTGCATAACTCCCATCAAAATTTTACTGGCTTTCCCATCCTCAAGGGGCCATTTGTCCTTTGACACCAGTGCCTCATTTATCATTTGCCATTTCTTATCAGCCTGCAGTCCCTGGAAAGCCATTTCCCTTGCAAGATGGATGTGGACAGAGCTCTTGGGTCAAGAGTATGCTCTGTTTCCACACGCCCCGCTGCAGAGTGTGCTCAGCAGACCTGTGTGTGCTGGGAGTTGAGCACCAGGTCTTGCTCTAAGTCTGGTTTGCAGACTGCTTTATTTCTTGGCTTGGGTGCGGATTTAATTTCTATTATATGCTTATAAAGCAGACTTTGTTTTGCAAAAGGAAGTTAGGGGTGAACAGTAGAATCTAAGTATCTGAAAAATAACCATGAGTTTGTGCACAGGAGGGTATATGAGCATAGTTGTTTACTTTGTATATTTTATCACATGTAATGTTACAGTTAGATTTGACCTTACTTTCTTACTTATAGCAAGAAATTATCTTTTAAAAAAAATATCGAAAGTCATTTGTGTTTATAGCAAAACCACATCAAGTCAGACTTCATGTAGCTTAGCTTGGCTACCATTTAAATTTGTATGTACATGAGGAAATTATTTGTTTAAAGTTCATAATACAGGCAGGGTTTGAATATATTAAAGACAACATATCTGTGTTCTTCAGCATATACCTTATATTCAAATACATTTCATTAATCACAATGTAGAATTAGTTACTCCTTAACTTCTTGTCAACTCTTTAACAGTTCAGATTACTAGATGTGCAATTACTGGAAAGACTGACACTGAAGTTGTTTAAAATTTATTATAATCCAAAATGTTTATTATGTAGACCTTACCTGCTCTGTGTTCCCATCAGTATCATCCATACACTCACTTTGAAATGCTCATCAGACTCTGTTTTAATTACAGATGCTCCCTGACTTATATTGGGTTTACACTTCGATAAACCCATCATTAGCCAAAAATATTGTAAGTCAAAATGCATTTAATACCCCCATAAACCCATCATAAAGTAAAAAAATTGAGCCATTGTAAGTTGTTCTTTATCTTGTTTTAAATTTTTATGTTTAACTGGCAAATAATAGCTATATACATTTATTATCTTTCTCAACAAACACTATGATCACTTTCAGATAGCATCCGCCGGCACAGCGTGCCCTGGAACTGTGAGGCCCACAAGGGCTGTGTCTTCTTGGATCCCAAGATGACAGACGCTCAGACTTTACCAGTCCCTCTGCCTGGGGGTGACTGATAACTTCTATTTTCTAGAAGAGAGTGTATACAATTGGTGTTCATTGTTATTTAAGGGTTTGGTAGCATTCTCTATGGAAACAGTCTGTGCTAAGAAATGACCTTTTGGGGATGCTTTCAGTTACAAACTGAATCTCCTTAATAGTTATAAAGCTATTCAAGTTACATATAATATGTGGGTGTGTTGTGGTAGTTTGCACTTTTCAAAGAATTTGCCTGTTTCGTGTAAGTGCTCAAATTTGTGCTTGTAGCTGTTCATTTTACATCTTTAATACCATCTTGATATCTGCAGGGTCTGTGGTAATATTCCGTTTCACTACTGATAATTGGTAATTGTGCCCTTTATTTTTTTCTCTGTAAGTCTTGCTAGAAGCTTGTCGATCTCATTAACCTTTTCAAAGAAAAGGCTTTTTTTTGTTTTGATTCTATTTTCATTCTGTTTTTAATTTTATTGATTTCTGTTCTTTTCTATTGCTTTCCTTCCTTCCACTTTCTCTGATGTTTAAGTTTCTAGGGTCTGGAGACAGGAGCTTAGAGTATTGATGTGAAACTTTCCCTCTTTTTTAGTTAGGCATTTGTGCTATAAATTTCTCTGCCAGCACTGCTTTAGCCATGTCTCACAAATTTTGATATGTTGTATTTTCAGGTTCATTTAGTTCAATATATTTTTATTTCCTCTGAGACTTCCTCTTTGACTCATATTTATAAGTGTGGCCATTAGTTTCCAAGTGTTTGAAAATATTTTTCCATTATTGATTTCTATTTTCGTGGCATTGTGAGCAGTGAACACATTCTATATGATGTCAATTCTTTTAAATTTGTCATGTTTTGTTTTCTGAACCAGGCTGTGATCTCCCTTGATATGGGTACTAGATCTTGTAGGCTGATGGTGTTGGATTCCTCTGTATTCTTCGTGGCCTTTTGTTAGTTGTTCTATCACGTGATGAGAGAGAAGTGTTGAAATTCTCCACCACAACTGTGAGATTGCTATTTTTCTTTTTTCAATTCTGTCATATTTTGCTTCATAGAATATGTACCTCTGTCTCTTTGTGCATACACGTTAAGAATTGCTTGCCATGTCTTCTTAGTAGTTTGACACTTTTGTCACTATGTAATATTCTAGTCTGTAACTGGTAATTTTCTTTGCTCTTACGTTCACCTTACCTGGTATTAATAAAGCTATTTCCCTTAATTTTGGTTAATATTTGTGTGATATATCTTTTTCCATCATATTTATTTCTATTTATTTATATCATTATATTTGAAGTGAGTTCCTTAGATCATGCCTTTGTAACCGACTCTGCCAATCTCTTTTAATTCATGTATTTAGACCATTTACATTTAATGAAATTATTGATTTTTAAGGCTTAAGCTTGCCATGTAACTTTTTCTGTTTATTCTCTCTGTTTTTCATTTCTTTGAGTCTTTCATTTCTTGAGTCTTTCCTGGCTTCCCATGGGTTAATTGAATTGATACACCAAAAATCAAGCTTTGAGCTCCTCTGTGCTCAAGGCTCAGAAGTATGTGTTGAAGGAAATTAGAAATACTTTATCCCAAAATATATTTCTTTGACATATTTTGAGATGGCTGCTATGAGTCTCACAGACAGAAGTAAGACTTCAGAGCTGTCTTTTGTCAGGGGAAATTTATATCAGTAGAGAATGCAGCCAGCTCTCTCCTACTCTATATAGAAAAGATTAACTGAGAGTCTGACATTTTTTCAGGTCTGAAAAAAAAACCCATTTTGCATAGCTTTTCTCTTATTAATCTGCTTTATTGTGAGTCTATTTTTTAGTGAGCCTTCTTAGGGTGAAGGGTTAGTTTTCCCTTTGCCCCAGCGGTGCTGTGTAACATACGCAGGTGCATGAGTTTTTGGGGCTGCCACAGCAAAGTACCATGGACCAGGGAGATCAAGCCACAGAAATTTATTTCCTCACAGTTCCAGAGGCTGGAAGTCCAAGACTGAGGTGTCTTTAGGGGCTGGCTCCTTCTGCGGCCTCTCTCCTTAGCTTGCAGATGGCCATCTTCTCCCTATGTCCTCACATGAACTTCCTGCTCTGTGTGTGTCTATCTGTCCCCTAAGCTCCCCTTCCTATAAAGACATCAGTCATATTGGATCAATACCCATGCTAATGACCTCATTTTACCTTAATTATTTCTTAAAGACTCTATCTCCAAATGCAGTATATCATGAAGGTCTAGGTGTTAAGGCTTCAACATATGAATTTTTAAGTGCAAATTTCAGCCCATAACTGAAGCCTAAGACATCATTGCTATCCTTGATGAGCTTACGGTTCTGAATGTGGATGAAACAGGCCGTATCAGCACAGCAACCACACTCGCTTCTCTGCTGTTCCCAAATTCAAAGGAGGGCAGCCAGGTGCGGGCTGCCAACAGAGGCTGGCTAACAGAAGCAGATGCTATTCTGGGTGTTCAAGGAAGGTTAGGCCACCAACCTTCAGGAAGCAATGGCTCCTAAGCTCGAGAGGACCTCTCACTCTTGTGCTCAGACTCCTGTTCAAAGCAAATAAGGTATTCTCACACCACAAACAAGGAGACTGAGGCCCTGGGCTGTGGGTCCTTGTGTGCTGGGGTAGCTACAAGCTTTCTGGAGCCCACGGTTGTCCAATACCTCCTGTGCTCACAAGGATAGTGCACAATTTTTAAAACAACTGTTGGGATTTTTCCTGCTTTTTTAAGGAAACAGATTCTTATATTTTAATGAAATAGAAAACAATTGATACATTGCAATAGATCCTTCTGTTAAGAATTACATGTCCTGAGGATAGGTTCTTGGGTTTTTTATGTTTGTTTGATTTTTAATCAAACAAACTTAATATAACATCTGCACATAGATTTAGCAATTGGATTTTCTTTGACCTCAAAAATCCATGTTAACCAAAGCTCCAATTAGGAACTTCTTTTTTCTCTTTTTTTCTTCCCACATACACATTTTCTGTTGGATTCAAAATGCCTAGTGAAGTCTCTGAGCAGCAGTTGGTAGGGAAAAAATAGGAGCATAAAAGCCTCCTTCCAGACATGTTTAGCAAATGCTTTCTTATTTTAGTCTTTCATAATGATTTATTGAAGTATGCAAAGTCTGTCCCAGAGACCCATCCCAGCAGCCCGGCCCGTGGAGATAAATACCCTCACTGACTCTCAGCCATGTCTGGCTGTCCATTCATGGCTAGTTTTTACTGCACTCCTAAGGAAATAAGAGCACTGTATATTCTAGGGGAAAAAAACACTCCTTTCAAATATCCCTTCTTTCCGTGCCTGTGTGTGCGTGCCCTGCAAGCGGTCCTTGGTGGCAGGGAACAGAGTGGCTTTCTGTGGAGCCGCCGCTCCTGTCTCAGGCCGCCGACTCAGTGTCTGTGCGCGGAATTCCTGTTTCTGGCCCAAACCCACAGGCCTCACTCTCACACAAACTCTTTTTCTTACTTGGATAAGCATCTGTGCTCTGGAGACTCTTCCAGGGAACCCAGAAAGAAAAAGAATTAGAGAGAGAGAGAGAGAGAGAGAGAGAGAGAGAGAGAGAGAGAGAGAGAGAGAGAGAGAGAGGGAGAGAGAGCTTTCACTCACATTCCTGGCTGCAAAATTCAACTTGGTCTTTGTGAAGCAGATTTTCCCCAGGATCTTTCTGCTGGGCAGCAGACCCAGATAAAAATTCCCCAGCTTCCAGCCCTGCGCCCTGCAGCCCTGCTGGCCGGGGGAGCCACAGCTCCCACACCTCACAGGCAGCCAGGGAGGGCTGCTCCCACCCACGCCTGCCTCCCACCTTCTCCGCGCCCAGGGGCTTGTCTGAGTGGCCGGTGAGTCACCCTGCTCTCCGCTGACCAAGCCTCAGTCTCAAAGGACTTCTTCACGTCAGATGTAACCCACCCAGGAAACTTCTGATGGTTTGCAGAGCTGGGTCCCAGTGTCACAAACTGTAGGCTGCTTTTCAAAGCTGCGGCTGGGGCAGAGCTCTGTGCTCGCTTCTTGAACAGCCATAGTGAAGCTCTGAACCGCCTGCCTGTGAGAACGCCCTGGGCTGTGAGCCTGAACTCCCTGTGGCCGTGCTGGGGCCGGCAGGCTGGAAGTCTGCAGTCAGCTTCTGCTTGCAGGTTCTGGTGGTGACCATCTGAAAGCTAATGGAATCAGGGGGTGGGAGGAACCTGTGGTCTCCACACTTTCCCTGGCTCATTAGAATCACAGTGGAAGCTTTTGAAAAATAAAGATTCCCAAATTCTGCCCTAGGAGAGTCTGATTCATAAATGTAGTTGGGAAGTGTCCCTGGGATGTGTATCTCTTAAAAGTTCCAGATGTGATTCTGACTTCAGTGAGATTTGGGAACCATTTTGATGAATTCAGATGTCCTTCCTGGCTCTGAGAAGCAATTGACTGGGAGGGAAAGATCTGGAAGAGGGATCCTTTTGAGTGCAGCCCAAGTACCCCGCCCCTTCCTGTTTGTGGTGAACCCTGGCAGCATTGTGGAGTGCAGAACCCCGGGTGGCCACAGAACCCACATTTCTGAGGAGCCCCTCTGCTGAACAGAGGGGCCCAGGAGCAAGGGTGAGGAGGGGGGCTTTTCCCTCAGAGCTGGCTGACCTGCACGCCCCCAGCCCAGGGCAGCTGGGACGTGTCCACTCAGTAAATACTTAGACCCTGGGAGACTTGATCTTGATAACCTCAGGCATGCATCAGTTCTTATATTTTAAAAATTCTCTGTAGAACCTAACACCTTGAGAATCAAAAACCTCTTTGTCAAATTGAATTCTCTTTCTAATCTTGTTCAAATACACTTTGAGATGGGGCCGCTGACTCTCCGGGGAAATGCTTTTGTCAAATGTACCGGGACATTTCTCTCACCTGCATGTTAGGGGCTGGCTTCATATTATAGAAATGACTCCCTTGGGATAATAATCACATAAACTGCTCACTGGTAATGTTTTAGCGAAAAATAAAACACTTCATACAAGTCTAAGAAATGCTTAGACCATATAAAAAGAGGCAGCAAAGGTGGCCCAGTGCTGGGCACTTGAGTGTGCACCAATGTGCATTGATCAATTTCATGGATGACCCAAGACCTAGGGTAGCTTGTCTGAACATTTAAATAATTTACCTGCTTATTTATTCATTCCATTTACTTACTGTTTATGAAACTTATTTGTTTAGCATAGCTAGACTGAATTAGTAATTAATTAAACTTATTTATTTGGGATAGCTTAGTTGAATTAACTTATTAATTTAATGCCTCTTGGCATCACTCAGGACATTCGGAATTCACTTCAAGACTGGGAATATATTAAGTCCCTACTTCTCAGAAATGTCATGACTCTTTTTAAAAAGCAAAAACCCCAACCAATCAATCAAAAAGCAAAACCAGAAAGGGGTTCCCACCATGACAGGAAGAAAACTGTGGGGTTGGGGGAGCCACAGCCACAAGCTGTGTGGGTGGCTTCAGGGCCCTTCTTAGGCTTGAGGTATCGGGAAAGAGAACGTCTTTGTTCAGACCCGGTGGGCTGCAGAGCTGAGACAGTGAGTGCCACTTCATCCTTCTGGAGGATGAATTAGATGTGCTTCACCCTGCTCCTCCCACTAATTGCAACAAGACACACTGGGCATTTTGCATCCAATAAACATAGAAAGACTGCAAGGTAGAGAGTGGAAGGCAGACTGGCTAGGGACCTCGGGACCTAAGGGAACCGGGATGAGTTCCCTGATGTTATGTTCTGAGTGTTTGCATACCCCCAAAGTTCACCTGTGTAAAGCTAACCCCCAGGGTAATAGTGTTGGGAGGCGATTAGGCCTTGAGGGTGGAGCCCTCATGATGGGATTAGTGCCCTAATGAAAGAAGCCCCAGAGAGCCCCTCCCACCCTGAGGACACAGTGAGAAGGTGCCGTCCATGGGCCAGGAAGGGCTCACCAGACACAGACTCTGCCAGTGCCTTGATCTTGGGCTTCCAGCCCACAGAACGCTAAGCAATTCAATATCAATTGTTGATAAGCCACCCAGTTTGCGGTGTTTTGTCATAGCAGCCTGAATGGACTAAGACAGGAATCGGTATGAGGAGTGTGGCTGCTGAGACAAATACCCAAACGTGGCTGTTTGGGACTGGACAGTGGCCAGCTGGGACAGTTTTGAGGTTTACGCTAGAATGCACCTGCTATGGCTCTGCAGTGTCAACATGATAATAAGGGAGTAAAATTAATAAATCTACAAACATGAATTTTATAGTTTAGATGAAGGCAATTCCTTGAAAAAAAATCATCACAGTTCACCTGTTACACAATATGTAATTTCAATAGTTCTTTAACTATTAAGAAAATTCACTTTGTAATTAAAAACCTCTCCCCCCAAAAATCTCTAGGCACAGATGGTTTCCACGGAGAATGCGCCCAAGCTTTACGGAATTAACACAAATTGTGTATTATCCGTTCCAGAAAATGGAAGAGGAAGCGTCTCTGCCCAGTTTATCACATTGAAATGAAAACCAGATGAGATAGCACAAGAACAGAAAACTACCAACCAACATCCCCATTGAATATTGACTCAAAAATCCTTAACAAAATATTAGCAACTAGAAATCAGAAATACATACAAGGAATTATATACCATAATCCAATGTGGAGTTGAGGATAATTCAATATTCAAAAGCCAATCAAGGTTGTAAGCCATGCTAACAGGCATATCAGTAGATGGAAAAAAAGCATATGATAAAATTTAACACTCATTCGGGATAAAATCTATTAGAAAAATAGGAATATAGGGAAACGTCTTTAATTCCACATAAAGAGCATCTACAAATAGTAATCTACGGTTACCATGCACTGATGAACAAAAACAGCTTGCTTTCCCTGGGACTGGGACAAGCCTAGGACATCCAATTTCACTCCTCCAATTTAACACAGCGCTGGAAGGTCTAGTTGCTGAAATAAGGCAAGAAAAAAAAAGGCGTACAGATCAGAAAGGAAAAAAAGCAAAATTGTCTCTTTTTACAGATGGCATGATTGCCTACTTAGAAAATCTCAAGGAACCTACAAAAACTCTTAGAACTAAATGAATTCAACAAATTTACAGGATGCAAGGTCGACATATAAAAATCAATTGTATTTCTTTATACTAACAATGACCACATGAACAGAAAATTAAAAATAGAAAACTACTTATAAGCACAGCATGAACTGTATACTCAAGCCTACAAATCATTGATGAAAGAAATCAAAGATCTAAATCAGTGGAGATATACCACATTTATGAATTGGAGGACTCAACTTGGTAAAGGTGCCAATTCTACCCAAACCGATACACACATTTAATATAGTTCCTATCAAAATCCCAGTAAGATTTTTTGTAGATACAAACAAGATTATTCTAAAATATATACAGTAAGGCAAAATAAATATAAGTGGGTCACATATGTTGCAGGTAAAAATGTAGAAGGACACATCTACCCTTGCAAACAGTTGGGCAGTTTCTTAAAAATCTAAACACATGCTGAGTGAAGGAAAAGCCAGTCCCCAAAGGTTGCACACCGTGTGATTCCGTTTACTCAACATTATTGAAATGACAGAATTATTGTGATGGAGAACAACGCAGTGCTTGCCAGGGGTTATGGATGGGAGCAGGGGGAGGGACATGGGTCCGGTTTGAAAAACGCAGCAGGGGATGGTTGTGGGGCTGGAAGTGTTCTGAATCTGTACTGTATCGATGGCAACATCCTGGTGCTGATGCTAGCAATGCTAGCAATGTAGCTCTGCAGGACGTTAACACTGGAAGAACTGAACAAAGATACCAAAGATACATGAGATCTCTCTGTATTATTCCTTATAATTGTATGTGAACCTACACTTACTTCACGATATATATTTTCATTTAATTTAAAAAATAATTTTCTGCAGGTGCAAATCCTTCAAACCCTGCTTTATGGGGAATGCCTGAAACTCACCTGCCAGACGCTGCAGGACCTTTGCTGGTGATGACTGTCTCTTGAACCGGGAAACGAGCGATGGTCTTATGACATTACAACAGTGCTAGTATCTTTAGCAACAAGAGCTCCCCGAGTGCGGAGTTCTCTGTTTTGACAGTGCTGGAAGCTGGGCTTGGGAGGGAATGGAGAAGCGTTCTATAGAAACCTGAATAAAGTAGGTGTCTCTCTGAGTAGATTCCATTCTATTGAATGACGTTTTTAGAGTTCTTAGAGCACACTCCTTTCAGTGCTTTTTGAATCATCTCGGGGCTTTTTCCTGCCAGTTGGTAACAGCCTTGGGTCCATCCTCTTCTAATACTGAGCTGGGGGCACTGCATGGGCATGCCACGTGCACAGGCAGTGCGGACACTTCCAGAGCCATGTTCTTTTCTTCTCTCTGCTCTGTCATTCTTAGTACTCATGGACAACATCCGTACTCAGTTGTCAAATCCAGGCACAGCTCCCCGAGGAAAGAGAGGGACATGCATCTTCCCCTGGTCTCTCTTCTGTATCCAGAAGCTGACCTGGCAAATTGTCCTTCAGTGCACAACCTTGGGTCACAGGCCCATTCCTGAGTGGGCCACCTCCCCTGAGTCAGGTGGATATCTGCCAAGTGTCCTGTGGGGAGGACAAGGAGGCGCTTTCCACTGACAAGGCAGCTGTGTGGCTCACTGTCCCTGCGGCTCACCAGGTGTGTGGTTAAGTGCTTTATATTGGGTTCCACAACGTTGCAGACTAAGGAGGTCAAGTGTCCAGGCTTCAGGGGAGAGTGACATTCACCATGGTTACCTCACAGATGTCACTGAGCCAGTAAGGGGCAGGGTGGAGATCTAAGGAGGCTATAAAAACAGAACTACCTTTGCCCTCCGTAAATGCCTCACTCTGGACAGTGGTTATTTTGTGGATTTGCACTGTCTGGGTAACTTTTTATTATATTCATTGATTCGTTTGCTGTCAATTATTTTTTAATGAAAGGTAAGACTTTCAGCCAGTGTGCTCCTGGCTCTGGATGTAGGCTGACAGAATTCAAATGTCCGGCAGAGTCTCGGCACTGCCAGCACTTTCAAATCTGGGGTTCATCTTTTGTGGATGGTGTTCAGGCAGAATTGACACAAATGTAGAGAAAGTCTGAAAGTGAACTCCACGCGCTGGCTGAGGTTGCCCATTCGAGCCTACGCCGTGTGGACTTTCCATTTCTTTTCTGAATGCCACGCAAATGTGGTTTTCAGTTCTGTCTTTTGGTCACTGACTGTCGTTGGGGCTTATGGATGGGAGCACTGGACATCCATGGATTCCGACACACGAATTCCTGGGTGGGAAAATAGCTAGTTATTTATAACTGTGATCAAAGATGTCTCCAGGAAGTATTCCCAGTTACAAGACCCCTTTCTGTAAGAGAATAAGAAAATTTGAAGACACAGGAGACATGGAGAAAAATCTCCTTTCTTGTTCAAGTGTTTTTAATGTAAGCAGAATGCTCCATTTTGTTGCAACCCGGATTCTAAACGTGACCTGTTTGAGAGGCCGCCAAGGAGTTGCTGGTTGTTTTTTTGTCCATGGTGTGTGGTAGGCACTCAATTACTGTTTGCTGGTCAACGTTTGGTGGGTCTGGCATTTCTCTTGCAGTGCCGAATTATTATGAGGATTCAGAAGGGCAGATATTGCAGATTAATGATTATTTAAAAGCAGCAAACCCCAAAGTTAACCCAGTTTCTTTCTTATTATGCTCTTCAAAGCAGTTTTGGTTGGGCCTCAGCGTTCATTACAGGAAGGGGTTTGGATCGAGTCATATTTTATCTGTAACGCTTCCCTATCTTAGGTTTGCCGGCAGCGCTCCAGTCCCTGTGAGTGTCTCTGCCAGCCTGGACTAAATGGTGCCGATTGTACATTCAAAATACGCATCACAGTTTAAAAATCAGGAGAAGCAAGAGAGACTTTTAAATTCTCATCAATGCTTAAATGTATTTAAGTTTTTTAAAAAATAAGTATCATATATGTCAAGGATCCACGCTAAGTCAAGCCAGCATGTACACGTGTGTATGCTCGCGTGTGCGCTCGTGCGCCTGCTCCTGAGGAGGTGGAGAAGGGGACGGCCCAGGAGACTCTCTGTAACTGGATTCCAGCACCATTCTGTGTAACTTTTCGTTAAAATATCATAGCACAACCCATAGGGTGAATACTTCCATGAATTTCACAGCAGTTCCCTTCTGAAAGGTTTCATACAAGGAAAAGTTGTTTAAGGCTAAGCCAGGTTGCTCAGCAATATTATTATGTGTTTACTTAATTTTATTTATTTTTTATTTCGTAGTTACTGAGACCTTAGGCATTTGGACTAATTCCTAAGTAGGTTCACAGTGTGTCACTGAAGTTTATTTTACAGTAGGAGAATATTTTGGATAAATTATGGACTCCGAAATGTATATGTCTTTGAATGACACTGAGTTGTGTTTTCACTATCGTTGGGTGGTTCTTACATTACAGTTTATTTGTCATTTCAAGGCACTGACAGGCAACATCACCACCCTGCTGTCCTCCCCTCCTCTTGGAGCCTTCTACCCCGTGCCCCAGCAGCCCTCACCAGCGCCTGCTACTCGGATGATACCCAGTAGTGTGCGCAGGAAGGGACTTGGCAGAGGATAATTCTTAGGGCAACCAAAGCAAAGGCAGAGTAAACACCTCAGAATGGGGACCTGAAACTAATTGTATACAAAGAAACTTTCCTATTCAAATAACAGAGAAAGTGACATGGATATAAGAGAGAGAGGGACAGAGGGGGACAGGATCTTTACATGGGCATGTAAGAGAAAAAGAAATGAAGGCAAAGGAGACAGGGGGAAATACATTTTCTTATATTTTTGTTACATACATTTATGTTCAAAGATGCTTGCAGAATCTATATTATCATGTTTGTGGATGTTTTTAAGATTTAAAAAATAACTTAATTCATCTAGAAAATGGGAGAAGCTGCATTTTACAAGTAAGAAAATATGATCATCGTGCTGTTACGTGACTTGCAAGGTCACATGTGAAGTCAGCATCCGGGTCCACGCGGGACTCCATCTGGAAGTACACCTGCCCTCACCGAGCTTCCTCATGGCTCCCCGCTCAGCTCCCCGAGTTCCTTATGCTTGCTGCCTGCCGGGTAAAATAGCAGTTTGTTTATTTTGTCCTCAAAGAGTTGTCATTTCTAGTGTACCAGCATTTAACGAAAGGGCCCACGCTGAATTGATGGCGGGGACTTACGTACCTGGTAACCTGTGCTTCAGATCCTGTCAGAGCCCAGGGGACAGACCTCTGACAGATCACCCTGGAGAAGCTTAAATGCCCGTGCTCTGTGGCACCGAAGTGTCTGTCCTGGGACCCAGCCTGACGGGGTTTCCACCCACGTTTGTGCAGCCTGTTTTTCCGTGGCGACACACATGATTTTTGTGTCTGAGTCAGGCCTGCAGACCAGCCGGTGCTGTCCAGCCAGCTGAGGCTCTGCCCACCTCTCTCCCTCAAGAAAGCACACGTGAACACGTGCGAGGGGCCAGTGAGTGTGCTGTGGGGGAAGTGTGTGCCGCCCGATTTGCAGGCTTTGGTGATCTACACGGGTAAGCAAATAACGGTGGGCCTCCTCACAGAGGGGTGGTGGGCACTGCCCCCCAGTTGCTCTGCCCTGGCTGTGGGGAACATGCAGCCAGAGCCCTGAGGAGGCGGAGCTCATGGGCCGGTGGGCAGTGGCCCAAAGGGCTTGGGGGCTCCCTGCTCCCTCCTGGCTCAGCTTCTTTGGGGAGGTTGTGAAGCCATCAAAGCCTCAGTTTCCTCATCTGTAAAGTGGGAATTCTAATAACGTCTACCTTACCAAACTCTCGTGATTATTCAAAGAAATAACCAGTGTAAAGCACTTAGCGTGGTGCCCGGCACAGAGTAAATCACTAACACACATTAACTCTGCTGTTATCTTGATCTCATTAGGTGACCTTCCCAAAGAAGGGCTTTTGGTGAGTGATGTGTCATCATAGACATCATGAAACTTTAAGTTCTTAATGTTTTCAAACTTCTTAGCAGCAGGGTTCCCCGTGCTGACAACAAAATCATTACAAAATGAAAAATATGAAATTCAAAGACTGTAGCTATAATGAAAAGGGCAATTTGCATGTCATTATTTAATAGTGTTTTGAAAGATGCCATCATTTTAACAGTTGGTGTTTTTAAATATCTTTCCGTATACAGAGAAGTTGATTTTCCCTGGAAGATTTTAGGGGACTCATAACTACTGTGTTTCTTCCTACCAAACCATCAGCATATGATATTTTGTCAACTTATCTATGATGTTTTGAAAATTAGCATAAACCCCTAAAATTATTTCTTCTGATATATCCAAGTTAAAAGGTTAAGCCAGGTGCGGTGGCTCACACCTGCAGTCCCAGCTCCGGAGGCTGAGGTGGGAGGATCGCTTGAGCCCAGGAGTTCAGGGCTGCGGCGAGCTACAATTACATCACAGCACTTCAGCCTGGGCAACAGAGTGAGAGCCTGTTTCTAAAATAAACAAGGTCAGTAAGATAATATATATTCATGTTTGTCTACATTTGTATAAAAATGGCAGAAAAAAGAGAGTTACATTTTCGTGTACTTTTGAATTTTAAAGATGTCACGTAATCTTAAACTTCAAACTAATTCAAGGAGTATTATAATTTTTTTGAATTATTCATTCTATTATGAGAAAATGACTATAATTATATTTATGTAGCAGTCTGATCAACTACCATATTTATTACAATGCCCAAGTAGAGGCTTTAATAAACTTTTCACAAACTGACCCATTTCTTCCTTGAGGGCTATGCAGCAAGCTACTTTGAACAACCCAACAAACTCTTTTTAACAAGGCTTGAATTTTGCATATATTTTCAATAATACTAAGCCATTCATTCTTTGCACACACAAAAAAGTCAGGAAATGTTTTCTTGTGTTCAAAATATTTTACTTCAAGATACCCCAAGCAGAGACCCTAGAACTATTTTGCAAAAGTTTATTGTAGAAATTGCTTTGAAGTCTTAGGCATTTTCCTGCCCATATATGGATGTATTTCCCCATCCTTCCTTGTCACTACTTGACTCGAAGGCCTCTGTCTATTGTGTTATTTTGCATATCATCATCACAGCCCACAGCAGTTAACCAATCAACTCATGCAATATAGTTAATTTCATATAGAGCCAATCGATAGCATTGTATTCATCATTATAATACAATTTCTCTTAAATATCTTGTTTTTAACCAGAAACTTATTAGTAGTTTTAACGAGAATTATTTTGCATTGTGCACTGTTTTCCACCAGAAAAAAAATGCAGTTTGAAAATTATAACTTTACTTGACTAGATCAATTTGTTCCAATGTGTCAACTGAGAAGAGCAACTGGCTCTATTGGAATAAGCGCCAGTGCTGGAGGCAGATCCAGGCTCCAGTCCTGCCCTACGGCTTCTAAATAGGATGCAATGTTTATATTATTATAATGCAGTTTTAGTTGGAGGATTGAATTTACCAGCCCAGCCCAAATTTACAGGGTTTGGAATATCAAATAAAGGCTGACTGTTAAAAAAAAATACATAAAGTTGGAGTGGTTTATTATTAGTAAACAGAGCTTTCTATTTTATGAATAATATAAAATCTCCAAACATAATTGCTTTTTGTAGATATTTTATCTTAAAACCTGTATTTAAGTTGTTTATATTTTGTGGGTTACTTCCTTTCCATTTAAAACTTGAGTTTAAACATGAAAAGGGGAATGAAAATATTGAGAATCCCTGAAAGAATCGATGTTCTAGGCTAAATCAGCACTTGGCAGAATAGCTTATAAACATCAGCCAACATATAAAGCCATCTCTTTTAGATATCCTAAAAATTGTCTTCTTTATTGTGTTTTCTCTTTCTTGGAAAGCTCCGTCCCCCGTACGTAGAGGGAGCCGCGGCGGCAGATGCGCGGGGCCCACCTATCAGTGCTGCTGACGCCGCGCGAGGAGACCCGGCCCCGACCTCCCCTACCCCGCAACCAAAGGACACTGTGTTCCCTGCCACTTCTTCTTCCATTCTTTTTTCCTTTTGTTAAAAATATTAGATATTTTTGATCTTAAGTCCTTCTTCTTCAATTCCACACGTTCCCACCATTTACACCCTCTGTGCTGCTTTCTCTGCCGACCTTTGCCTCCTGGGCTTGGCAACAAGAGTACAGAAGTATCAGAAAGCACACACGAGTTATTTCGCCATCCTTTATTTGAAACAAGAAAGCAGACCAACAGCTCAGAACATAATCTACTCTATTGTTACCTTAAAAGTTTGTCTTTTGCTGCAGTAGTTGAAATAATTGAATTAGTGTAATTGTAATTAATAGATTGGTTTTTCAAAACTTAAGTCCCTTTTGATGGCACATGTGGTTACGGGAGATTGTTAGAGGAAATAGCCGTAGGTTATCTTGAAACTATGTAATGTTCTTTTGGTAACAGCTTAGGTAATTGCCACCGGGCATGGAATCCTTTGGTGGCGTTTAAATGCTTGTACACTCAGGTACACATTTTCTACTCTGCAGCAGAAGAAATATTGGAAAATGCATGTTTAGTTCTGGGGGGACTACGAAATAGAAATTATGTATAACTGTTCCTCTTATTCAACCACAAAGGGCGTGGATCACTATTTCATAATGGTCTGTTTGTTGGGCCCAGAATACAGTCTCCTTTAAGGGAAACATAAAATAATAGCCATCATGCATAATCATAGAGTCGATGTGTTTATTTTTGTATAAGGCAATCAGTTCAACAAAAATTTTGAGCCATTTCGTAAAATGTGACCACTATTTACTACTACTCCAAATTTTAACTTTAAGGGCTGTTTTGTAGCCAGCTGGTGGTTTTCTAAACACTGAAAGACTTAGGCGATTTGTCACATGGCTTCTTTGAAAGGCTCTCCCAGGTCATGCAGACCTTTTAAAATTTACTCATGTATTTGTGCAAGCTTTGTGCGTGTGATTATCTGTAACTCTCCCCTGAGCTGCAGCCAGGAAGGGCTGCAGACGCTCTCTGTGGTAGCGGAATGCTCTGCTCCCTTGCAACCTCCATTGTCACCCACAGAACAGTTTCTCATACACCAGGGAGGGGTTTTCTGTGCACTTTCTCAATCCTCTAATGAATTCAGGAGGCTTTTTGGAGGTCACAGCTGGTCGTTGTTCACCCTCAACCTGCCGCTGCCTCATCTGAAGTCAGCCAGGAACCTCTCACCTTCCTGGGCTCAGCAGGCTCAGCTGCCCATGACCATTCTGCTGGGGCAGTGGCTGGCCCACGTCATCACCCTGCAGACAAGCGTCCTGAGGCCAAAGGCTTTGCTGGAGTGTGGTCTCTCCTGTGAAGCTGCTGGCATTACGTCCCTGCACGTAGGGAAGTGGGGGACAGCCCACAGACGGTCTGAGCCCGCAGTTGGTTATTTGGCCTGTTCATCCCCTTCCTTAAAGTGCAGATGCCCCTTGGGAATAATCAGATAGTGTGCTTTCTTGCTGAGATGAGATCCAGGAAGGTGATGGCTCTCACGCAATGTAGGGTTCTGATCTGCAAGGGTGGGTTGATGAGGAGACGTAGAAGCTGCAGAGCCTGGCTGGTCTGGCAGAGACAGACCCAGCACTGGCTGTCACACAGGCTGGACTCTAACTGCCCGAAGGTCTAAGGAAAGTAGGGGAAAAGAGGGCAGCAAGTCCCCTGAGATGCCCCTGAAGATAAACAGATGACTTGGGGATTTTTCTCTAGGTCTTAGTGGTGACAGTTCTCAGGGTCTTGTGCGTGAGCTACAGGCCGTCCATCTCCCACACTCCACCTTCCTGCAGATAAAGTCTACGGGATACAGTAAAAGCTCAATAAGTGTTTGCTGTCGTGGGCTGGATTGAGCTTAATCCTTTCCTAAGCCATGGAGTTTGTCCTTCAAAGTCCGAATAGCAAAGAGGCCCCGTGGCATGAGCAGAATGCAGCACCGCTCGTGGGGACTGTGGAATCCAAAGGATTCGGCAACGTGAGGGAAAACGGTCTAGCTAGATGGGAAATGTACGGTTGAAGCTTTGCCTGCTGAGTTCTGTTACAGTGGGGAAACATTTATTTCATGCTCATGATTTCTCGTTTTACTGTGCATAGATTTTGTTCACAGTGACATGATGTAATTGTGGTGCTGTTTTCTTAGTGTATCAGAGCCTGCAGTGAATTTACACATGGAATTACATGTTGACATTGAGACCCAGAGTTCTCATCTGACAAACTTCCACTTACAAAAAGACCATTCTTTTGCCAAAAAGGCCGGGTAGTCTCTGAAATACCATGTTCTCTGCTAAATTCAGACACTGTTGGTCTTCAGGTAGATGCAAGAGAAGTTAATGAAGTCTTTACTTGTTTACCAGATATGGACATCGTATTTAGGGCTTAGCAGTAGTCAAAGTCTTACTCTCTTGGCAGGTCTGTTTATGTCTTAAGCCTCATAAACCCTGTGTCACATTTCCTGGCTCTTTTCTAAATCACTGTTGCTTTTGACCATCTATCCTATTTCATAATTGCCCTTCTAATTTTAAAGAAACATCACACTGAAAATATGCACTTGGAAATTTAAAAGGTAAAGGAAATGTGCAAAGGCCACTGCAGCCGATGCGGCCTGTTTTAGGTACAGCGGCACACTCCTTTGATGAGAGTATCTGACTTTAAAACTGCAGAATAAACAAAGACTATGAACCTGGGATTAAAAATATAAGCTGCATCTTTTGAGTCTAACAGTTAAAACTCCATCCGAATTTTGACTCCCAGCCACCGGGTCAAGGACACCATGTCCAAGCTGGGCACTGCCAGCCCATTGCCCCATATGGCAAGAGAAAGGTGTACATGCATTTTCTCATTTGTAGGTACCCTCAAATAGGTTTTCTTCTCGATGTAGATTTTTTAAAAAAGAGGCAAAATTCCCCTGCTTATCACAGATACTGCTGGCATTTGACTTTGGGAGCCAGGGCCTGGTAGAATTAATAGAGATAACAATGAATGGAACTGAAACGTTATTCTGGCCTTTCTACCACCTAAGCAGTTAAAATAAGTATTTTTCATAAAATTATTAACAATAATCACTAACTTCCCAGAAGTTCAAGTGCTCACAGACTTTACGGTATAAGAGAAAAAAGTGCATCATATTCCTTCCTCACTGCTTTCTCATTTCCAGGGGCCTTTTTTTTCCTTTCGAAGGTGACTTCAGAGCGACCTAGGCCATGGCGTTGACATGACCTACAGCGTGTGAAGTCTGTCTTCCAGCTTGGTGGCCCTCTGGTGCATTGCAACTCATTTTCAAATGCAATACATTATAACTTTCACCTAATGCAGAGCTTATAAACTTTTTTCAGCCTTACCCTGTTGTTTTCCTGATCGTCGTAGCATTCCACGGATGAATACTGCTGGGGAAAAGGCATGCGTGCACACGCATCTCCGCGACGCCGTGCGCTGCCTTCCCACTCAGAATGCGGCTGTGTACATTGAAACGCTTTCTGTCTTTCCTCCTGACAGAAAACCTGAAAGCCTACAAGTCTGAATAAAATAGCCCAGGAAACACAGGGCTAAACATTTACGTAAGAGTCTCCAGTAACAATACCTCACCTGGAGAGTCTGTCAAACGCGGTACCTTGTCGAGAGATCCATTTCTTTAAGTCGCTTAGGCAAACTTTGTTCAAAGCCCCTCAAACCTCCTGCAGACAACAAAATCACTTTAATACCTGTGGAAGAAGCCCATGCGCAGGCTGACTCGGAAGGCCTCCCTTGACACAGACCTGGGGCCCGGGTTACGCGGCGGAGTCGGGCGGGGAAGCCCAGCGCTCGGGCGGCTGGTCCGCTCTGTCGCCCGGCGGCCTCCGGAGGACTCGCGCGCCACGCGGCGCGTGCAGAGGGCCGCGACCGCCGGCTGCTCCCCCAGCTACAGAAAACGCCGCGTCTGGCATCTTGCAGGCCCGGACTCTTGGCTGAAGTCAGAAAAAGGACACAGACACGGTGGAGCCGGTGGTGATGACCGAGAAAGCGAGCCTCACCCCTGGCATTTGCCGGGACCCACTCTGGAAACGGAACTCCGAGTTGCCTTTCGGCCGCCACCGAGAGAAAAACGCCGTCAGATAGCCGTTTTGCTTTCTTGCGCCCGTGGTTTTTCTTCGCTTTTAACCTTGTGGATTTAATTCCGGGCAAGAATATTCAAACATTTCATGAGGTAATTTATTATACAGTACACCAAATAGATCTTATATTCTTTTTCTTGTTAAAGTTCTTGCATGTCTTATCTAGACTTCCACTGAAAGCCCTATGCAGTTAATTACTTTTTTAAATTGACAACTAATCTGTCTGTAACTATACAGTTGTAGATATGTGTGCTGTATATATATATGTATATGATGCATAGATAGTTAATATATACACACATATAAGTACAAAGAAGAAAAACTTTCTGATCACATCTGTAAATGGAAGGCCGTGCAAGACCAGCCTTGAGCTTGGTCACCAGAGAGCTGGTCCCAGAGTATTTATTGGGTGAATAAATACAGCCATCGGTGGGGTGAGACTAAGCATAAGCATTTCTGTTCTCAATTGAAATTATTCTGTGGTGTTTATTTGATAACTTAGAAAAGACTTTATGCTAGAATAAACATCGAAGGGGTATATTTGAAGAAAGAAGAAAACATTCTACGTATTAAAGTGATTTTCAAGGGTCTGGAATTTCACAGAATCTCTCACAGGATTAAAAAAAATACAGAGACTATCTATTACTCAAGAAATATGCCCTAAAATCTCTAAGTTATACATTTGCTGAACAGCTTCTTTTTGATGTTAAAACAAAACAAAACAGAAAGCACAAACCTTGCCAGCAGAAGAAAGCCGGAAAGCATGCAAACAAAAACCAGACCTGTTGCTGAAGAGCCCGATCCCGTGTGTGTTCACTCCAGGGCACTTCCACTCAGATTTGGCCGCGTATGACAAACAATTAGAAAGAGGCAATTTTAGGGCCTTCCTACAGGCACTAAAATTTATGAATGGCTTACTTTTATTGGAATCTAAAGATTTTGTGTAAAAGGGAATTTAAAATGTGAGAAAAAGAGGGTTGAGATTGAAGACACGTCTAGCACAGTGCTCAGTGCCTCCTGAGCTTGAATTAAGTATTTCCTGAGTGTGGAATGAGTAAAGGACTGGCCATGTTGCCACCAGCCAACTCCGTGACCTGGTGTTGCCAGTCTTAGCCGGGGGCGAGCACGCCACCTCCAGCCCAGTGCACGCCAAGACCACGTAGTGTTGCCGAGGCCTCTGCCCTCACGTCCACAGGACAACAAGGCTAAGCTCCTCCAGCATCTTCCTCTCTGCCGTCACCTTGCCTTGGTCAGGAACTCCTCTTGTGCTTCCGGAGACACTGTGCTGTTCCTCGTGGCACTGATCATATTTTGTAATTAGCACTGATTTTTGTGATATTTGAGTAAGGCCATTTTACTGGAGTGTAAGTTCCATGAAGGCAGTGGCGATTTGGTCACTACTGGATCTCTAGCACTTAGGGAAGTGCTGACACCATGGATTGTGCTGAATGCAAATTTTAAGATGTATAATAAGATCATTGTAACATTAATGGCCAAATTACAGTGGCTCTGGGCTCTCAGCGACTCAGACAGGCCCCTGATAGCGCCCATCGGCTGGAGGGACTGCCTCCGTGGTCCCTGAACCCTCCAGCCGTGGCTACCACACACTGTGACTGACGTTCCCTCAGTCTTTCATCGTGTGTGGTGCCCACAGTGAAAAGGCAAGACTAACGCCAAGTGCAGTGATTCCACGCAGGGCACAAACTACCACCAGTCCAACAAAGTCTCTTTGCCAACAACCTCTCCCGTGGTTAGATGTCAGCCCAGTCCGGCAGTGACCCACGTTGCCTTTTATTTCCCATCCTTAGGACAAAGTAATAATAGCAAAATGCCCTCCTTCTACCATGACAAAACATCCACATTGATGCCAAAGTCTGTTAGCAGAGCCCCGGAGGCACCACACCTGGTTCATACCTGCTCTGCAAACCATCCTATAAATGCCAAGTGTGTACGCTGAATCCCTGGGTCGGAGGAGAAGGTCCAGCACACACAACCCCATAAAGATGGAAAAATCCCACCTCGGTTTTCCATGTTAACTCTACCCCTTCTACGTTTTCCGCCCACTTCTGAATGATGCAGTTGACAGCGAGCCCAGGCAGGAAGGTCGGCATAGCTGCTCATTGGCCGCCCAGGGACTGCCATGAATTGGCGCTGAATGGCGCAGCGCTGTGGCTCAGTCCTGAGAGCTCACCGTAGAAGCCATGTGGCGAAGGAGAAGGTGAAGCGAGTGGAGCGCGGTGGCCTAATGACCAGTCTTCTTTTCTTTAATTAACTTATTGGGAAATTTGTGTAGCATGTTCCCCAAAGCCGCCCACATCCTGTTTGAGCCGTGTGCCTTCCCTTTCTATTTTATTCCTATGCCCACTTTAAACATTCTTCATTTCCTAAGTCAAGCTGAGAAACATAATTCACTGTGTGAGGGGAAAGCTAGCTACTTTCTGGGAGGTTTGCTCTGTTCGCACGTGTGCCTGTATGTGCCGTTACATTGAACATGCATGGCACAGTACAGACCACATCAGAGAAATGCCACACATAATGTTTAAAGCACAGTCTGCGCATGGGACTCGCGGCCTTCTCTCCAGGCCAGGGTGCATGGGCTGCCTGGGCGTGGCTGGCAGCAGCTCAGCCGCCCCGCCCCGCAAACCAGCTGACATCAGGGCAGAGCCCCGCAGAAAAGCCAGAGACCCTGGAAGGGTGATGTTTCTGAAGTGTTTCCTCCAACCTAGCAGTCTCCACCATTCCCTGTTGGGATGAGAAGACCTCAAGGCATCATTTGAGTAAGAGGGGATACATAGACTTATTTACAAAGTTGACTTATTCACAAGAAAAGATAGGCATTTCTTAGTGGCTTATGAAGTGACCTGAACTTATTTCACTTTTAAAGACTATATAGGAATGAACCCTCATAGCCTATCTTTTGGAAACTTGTTCTTGTGACTTGGAATCAGGGGCGTGTTTCTCTATCTACTTCATAAAAGGTAACCTAATGCTCTTTATGATAGTCTAAGCATTTGGGAATATGAAATTCATCTTGCTTGAAGAAAGATGTTAACACATTGAATTTCCGAGTTATTCAATTGGAGAAATCTTTGCTAAAATTTCATAAATGCTATCAGAAACCCCAGAAATGTAGTCTACAAATCAGAGTTCTATTTCTGTTAATGAAGGAGAAAAGAAAATTACAGACTAATGTCTCTAAGGAACATAAATGTAAGAATTGTCAGTAAAATATTAGAAAGCTGAATTCAGCAATATACAAACAGGATAATACATTATGACTAGAGTTTATTCTGTAAGGGTAAAGTTGGTTTAATATTTAAATATCAATCAGTGCAATTTACCTCATTAACAGAATAAATGAGGAAAATTATATGATCATGCCTATAGATACAGAAAAAGCATTCATTAAAGTTGAATACTCAGTGAGGATAAAAATTTGCAATATACTAGGAATAAAAAAGAACTTCCTTTAGCTGACAGCATGCTTAATGGTAAAATATGGAACATTTTTCCTCAAAGATTGAGACCAAGGTGAGAATATCTATTCTTATTTCTTATATTCAATATATTACTGGAGATTCTAACCAGTGCACTAAGGTAAGAAATATAAATAAAGGGCATAACAATTGGTAAGGAAGAAGTAAAATTATTTTATTTGCAAATGATTATTATGTTTTGCATAGACACACTAAGAAATCTCCTAATCAACTGCTAGAACCCATAGTGAATTCAGCAAGGTGACAGGATACATGATTGATATACAAAAATTAGTTATATTTCTATATACTAGTAGTAAAGAAATGAAAAATGAACCAAAAATATTCCATCTATAATAGCATATACACAAAATAAAATACTTAAATAAGTTCAGGAAAAGACATGCAACACCACTACACAGAAAACCACAGAGCGTGGCTGAGAGAAGGTGCAGAAGTCCTGGATAGATGGAGGGAGTAGTGACCGTGCTCATGGGCTGGAGGACATGTTACCATTAATGTGCTATTTCCCCCCAAATTGGTCTATTGATTCATACACTCCCAACCAAAATCCCAATGGCAATTTTTACAAGAAATAGACCAGCTGATTCTAAAGTATATGTGGGAAAGCAAAGCACCTAAGAGTAGCCAGTACGATGCTTGGGAGGCAGAGGGAGGAAAAAGAAAGACGTTGGGGGACTCGCTATCTGACACCACCTTTTCCTACAGATCCACGTTAACGGTAATGGTGTGCTGTTGCCGCTGTGACAAGAACAGAGAGTTCAGAAATAGACCTACCCAAACATGGTCAAGCGATTTTTGATAGAGGCTCAGGGCTACTCAATGGGCAAATGGAGGTCTTGTCATCAGAACGTGCTAATCATGTGTTCAGCTGTATAAAAGTGTGAAAAAACGACTTGCATCTTTACCATTCACAAATACTAATTTAAAATGTATTATAGGCTTAACTGTAAAAACTAAGAGTTTACAACTTCATTTCTTAGCATGGACAGAACAAATTCTAGACATAAAGGAAAGTAACTTAAATTGGACTTCATCAAAACTAAAACTGCTCATCAAAAGAAAGCGTTAAGACAATGAGAATGCAAGCTAGAGACCGAAAGAAAAATATTTATAATACACATTTCTGACAGAGGATTTTTATCAAAATAAATAAGTTATATATATGAAAGATAATCCATTAAAATGTGCAAAAGACTTGAGCAGACGCTTCCCTAAAGAAGAAAGGAATGGGCAACAAGTACATGAAAGAATGATCAAGATCATATAAAATGCAAATGAAAACTACAACAAGCTATAATTTTATACCCATTAGCATACTTAAAATTGGAAAGACTGACAGCACCAAATGTTGGCAAGGACAATCAGTAACTGAAACTCTCAAACATTTCTGGTGGGAATGTAAAATGGCACAACCATTTTGGAAAACAATCTGGCAGTTTCTTACAAAGTTAAACATACAGTTGCTTCAGGACCAAGCCATTACATTTCCAGGTATTTACAAGAGAAATGAAAACATAAAAAGACTAGAATAAGAATATTCATGACAGCTCTAGTCATAAAAGAATAAAGAAAAAAAGAAAGAAAGAAACCAAATGTCTATCAAATGAGAATGAATAAATAATTTGGTAGTCATAAAGTAGCCTATTAGTTAGAAATAACAAGAAATAAACTATTGACAAATGAAACATCACGCATGAATGTCAAAAACATTATGCTGAGGGAGAGAAGTCAGACCCTAAAAAATGTACTCTTTATGATTCCATTTATGTGAAGTTCCAGAACAGGCAAAATTAATCTATGATGATAGAGGTCAGAAAAATGGCTGCCTCTGCACAGGGGTCATTGTCTAGCAAGGGGCGTTATCGGGGCTTCTGGGGTGCCGATGGCATTCTACATCTCGATCAGAGTGGTGGATTCTCAGGTGTGTGCATTTATCAAAACTTCAAATTGTGTTCTTATAATCCATGCATTTCCTTCTCTGTACATTTTACCCCAATAAAGTAAAAATGCAATATTAGAAATCTAAACTTGCCAAATTGTCCGTCAGTGCTTACTTTATTAGGAACTGGAGAGGCTGAGAGGTTTAGGCCTTGGGACAGGAGGCAATAGAGCAAGGACACAAACCCCAGGGCGCAGTGGCGTGGTGCTGGGAAGGACACCCTGCCAGCCCAGCTTACTCCCGCCTGCCCAGAGGAGGTCCCTTCTGTTTATAAGGTTTGGGTTAGAGGTAAATCACCAGAAATGGAGTCAAATTAAAATGTCAGATTCCTTTCCTCTATTTTTTTCCTTCCTATTTTGTTGACTAGGAAGAGTCTAGAAGTGTTGGCAATAATTTTAGTAGGGACAAAAGCAGATACCAGGACATGTTACCATTTTTCACCAAAATTCTTTAGATTCTGAACCCTTTTGACTTTGCAGTGCTCCTGGGTGGACTGTGTCTGTCCATGCACTTCCATGACCCCAAGCTGCTCCTTCTGCTCAGAATTCTTTATCCTGCTTTCCCTTAAAAAAATTTTTTTTTCCAAATACAATTGTAAATATCATGTTTGTCAAACTCACTTTATCTGAAGGCAGAGATTTATGTTTTAGTCACACTTTGGTACCAGTGCCTAGAACAGTGACATAGAAGGTGATCAGCTTTCCCCCCACTCACCCACCCACTCACTCATTCCTCTGCTTATCCCTCCATCTTGATTGCTCAGCGTCAGGGCCACCCCGCCCCACCTCCTGCCAGGCACAGGCAGTAGTGGCTTATAGCCCCACAGCACGGGTGTTGCTGGGTCACCTGTGTGTGCTCATTCTCCCTGTGTATTATAGAATGCAAGCTTTCTCAGAGTAGTCTGAGACTGGATTGTCTCTGTTGGAAAAGCATGGTGCCTGGCGCAGTGTAAACACTCAACACATTTTCAAGGAAGGAAGGGAGGAAGGAAATAAAAAACTGTACTCACCAGAAGACATTACAACTGACTTTAGAAAAGCTCTGGTGTCCCATTCTGGGTGTAAGAAGGTATGTGTGTGTGGGGGTCTTTGCATCCTTTAGAGACGGCACTTTGATGTCTTGGGAGGATGTGTCATCACTGTCATCTGGGGAGTGGCAGGAGTTCCTCTCCCAGTGGAGCCATGGTCTCCTTCATCTGAAACACACTGGGAGGGCTGACATGGCTTGACCATTCTCCTGAGGCGTGGGACCCATTCCAGGGCTCCTCCGGCCACAGTGACGGTGGTTGACTCCATGGCAACCCCACAAGCCTGGCTTGTGAACTTTGCCCAGATGTCAACACTTCTTGCGTAGTCATGGAATGGGCTTGGCATCTCCTGGGTGGGGAGAAAGGCAGTGATGACCACCAGTCAGCCACCTCCTGGGCACGACAGGGAGCAGTTGGTGAGGACTGACCAGGTAACAAAGAAGTTAGCAAGCACTTGGTGGCAAGATAAGCCAGCACCTCAGGAGGTGCCACTGAAGCCTAAGTGAAAAACAGTGTGGCAATTTTTGAAGCAGCTTTGACTACCTTTTGGTGGAGTCTGTTAGACTGAACCATATAAAATGAGGGTATTTGCTCATGTTTTACCTACTAAATTAGCAATTTCATATACTTCAACCTAATCTTTATTTTTTAGTCAGTACCTGATCTATTTTAAGGTTTAAGGTAAGTCCCTTCACCTTGGAAAGAAAGAGAGGAAGGAAGGAAGGAAGGGAGGGAGGGCGGGAAGGAAAGGAAGAGAAAGAAAGAAGGAGAGAAAGAAAGAAAGAAAGAAAGAAAAAGAAAGAAAGAAAGAAAGAAAGAAAGAAAGAAAGAAAGAAAGAAAGAAAGAAAGAAAGATGTAAAATCAAAAGTACCATTTTTCCCTTTTTTGTACGTGATTTAGAGCTAGCTGTGGGCATGAACAGGACGGTTGTGGGCTGAGCCAGAGCAGGGCTGGGAGAATGCCGAGCATGTGTGGTATTCCCTCTTGGTCTTGCTCTCCTTCCTGCCACCCCAGCAGGTCTGTATTTGTACCTAACTTGCTTTTACTTGTCTTCAGTCTCAATGCAACGCACACGGCCACCACCGCGGAGCTCGTCCAAGGGAGGTGTCTCAGTCGCCACGCGCTGACGAAGGGGAGCGTGCCGGGGCCCCCTGCTCATGCTCAGAGGAAGGCAGACAGCTGCACGCAGACGGCCCGCTCACAGCGGATGACGGCACACCGTGTCATCCGGCACACCAGGCAATTTCCTTTTTGAGTCACTTTTCAGCTAAGAATGAATCATGCTCCACCTTCCTGTTCCAGTGCTTTCTGCTCGCTGACTCTGCAGCCAAGGTGGGAGGGAAGCATTTTCTCTGTGAGGAGAGCAGGTCAGCAAGGGACCTCCTGAGAATGCGGCCCTCTGCCTGGGGCAGGCGTCTGCAGGGAACGCTGGCCCCTTGTAAGGGGACTCCTTCCCAGACGGGGTGTGAGCCCCAGGTCCTCAGAAAGCCTGAGACGGTCACTGTTAGTGGAAAACGAGAGGCTGGGGGAGGCCATTTGCTAGCAGAGAAACACAGTTTCCTGTTCTCTGTGTGTTTTATCTTGATCTAAAAAAATCAGAAACTTGTCCCCTGAGCTTTGTGGGGGGAGAAATTGAATATCACTGTGCCTGCCCCCAGGTCGTTGGCTGGTCGCTTTGTGCTCTGTCATCAGAAAAATAAGATGCATCTAAATCACCGGTCACTGAATTTGACCACAGGAATTTTTGAAAGTATTTTCCATTTTCTCATGGTTTTGAAGAGTATATACTTACCAAGAACTGAGCTTTGAGTTGCATTGTTTGCAACGTTCTTTTGTTGTTTCTTTTTCTTTCACATATTAACCTATAGAAATTGGTAAAAATGCAATGACCAGTTATACAGTACAATTAAAGACACAAGTGTGAGTAAGGACGGGACACAGAGGGCCTTTGTGCAAGTCTCTGGAAAGCAGGAAGGGGCCTGCGGCAGCGTGAGGAACTCTGGCCCGCATGCCCACGCCTGAAGCCTTGTTGGGAGCAGAAAGTGGAACCTCCAGCCTGAGAGAAGCTCGTGCCAGTGATGGACCGAAGAGCCGGTGTGTCCTTTCGTTTGGCCCTTGCAGAGCTCCGGCTCCCGGGGCCAGGCAGAGTGCGGGGTGTGCGCTTTGTCCTGCTCCAACACTCCTTCCTCCTTGCAGTGGGGCAGGCTTTCAGATTTGGAGGTTTGTTCAGTCTTTAAAGTCTTCAGTTTAAAGCTAGTATCCTTCAAAAAGGTTACTACATTGCTTCAGGAATGATGCTGCCGGTTCGAGTGGGTGGAGGGTCAGGGAGAGCCAAGCGGCTGCTCAGGGGACCTGTCTCTCTCACCTGGCCTGGCTACCTGGAGCATGGCCTCCCCTGCCGAGACCCCCCAGCTCGCCACTGCTGAGGAACAAGCCAAACCCACTGCCTTGGAGGCCATGGCGGCCCTCTGTCTTCCCCCTTTTGTGGCCTGGTCCAGTGCCCGTGCCCTGTGCCTCGTCCCCACCGTGCCAACGCCTCTTCTCTGCGAACTTTGTTCTTTTAGCCTGTGACCTTCTTTCTAGTTATTTCCATTCCCTCTCCTCTTTTTCTTTCTTTTTTTTTTTTTTGAGACAGAGTCTCACTCTGTGGCCCAGGCTAGAGTGAGTGTTGTGGCGTCAGCCTAGCTCACAGCAACCTCAAACTCCTGGGTTCAAGCGATCCTTCTGCTTCAGCCTCCTGAGTAGCTGAGACTACAGGCATGCGCCACCATGCCCGGCTAATTTTTTTTTTCTATATATATTTTTAGTTGTCCAATTAATTTCTTTCTATTTTTAGTAGAGACGGGGTCTCGCTCTTGCTCAGGCTGGTTTCGAACTCCTGACCTTGAGCAATCCACCCACCTCGGCCTCCCAGAGTGCTAGGATTACAGGCATGAGCCACCGCGCCCGGCCCTCTTTTTCTAATTGTTGAAATCCTGACCATTTTTCAAAGACCATCTATCTGCATATCTAGTCCACAAAACTGTTCCCAGTCTCTTAAGTCAATATAAGTCTTGCACTTGCTCATTTGCCCATGACATCTGTTTTTGTTGTGGGTACAACTCTGACACTTGCCTGACTGTCAGCGTTATTTGAGGGCAAGGGCCCTGATGTATTCATCTTTGTATATTTTGTTGCAACTGCGCACAGTGCCTGGAATATTTAAAAGAACTCAATAAATGAGGGTCAAGTTATTGTTTCAGGTTCCAATTTCCCAGGGAGTGGGACTGACCTTACCAACAAAAACCAGACTTTAAGTACTGAACAAGCCTCTCAGAGGCAAAATGAACTTTAGGACTAAGAGATGAGGTCAACACTGGCATGTAGTTGCACCACATCCTCCCCCTGGCTGGATGAGGAGGGCTTAGCCTCAGGGAGATGGAAGGACTCAGGGCCCGACTGTCTTGTGCTGCTTTGCAGAAGATGTGGAAGCCACAGCCATAATCCAGATGGTCTGCAGGACTCCAAACGTTGGAGAGAGCCTTGCTTTGAGACCCCTGCATAGGCCCAGGGATATCGCTCCTGTAATCCAGCATTTACTTAGGTTTAGAATGACAAAATTTCTGAGTTGGAAGGTACTGAGATGACCTTGTTCAAGTTCCCAAACAATACTAGGGTCTCTTCACTTGGTCCATCCCTCAGTGGTAGGCGCAGTGGTCTTTGGAGTTCATGCCTCTTCCAGGGTCCATACACTTCAGACCACTCACCAGCCTCCAAACATGGGCCTTGCAGAGAATGTTAGGGATCTTGCATAGATGAAATCTTAGAGACGGTGTGAAAAGAATTCAGCAACTTGGTAGGGACGCTCTGTCACTGTCCCTGTGCTGGTCAGCACACTTGTTCTTCAGGGAGGAGTAAGATGCTGGGAGCCGTCCATTGAGACTCAAAAAACAAAAACTGCAAAAAAAAAAAAAAAGGAAAAAGAAAGGCAATCTTGATAAATTTCTTTAATCTTTCTTAAAAAGAACCCACAAATCTGCTTATAAGGAGCCTTGGATAACAGTTTCCGGTCAGACTGGAGTTTAGCACACACTGTTAAGCATCAGTAGTGGGTACTGCAAATGCAAGGACATCTAGAATGTAGAGAATTAATTCCCGAGGCTTTCTTGGCTGACTGAGTGTTTCTCTCGCAAAGTGGGATTGATGAAGAAAGAACCTCACTGGGATGGTACAGTCAGCTCTTCATAACACAAGGCCATGTCTGTTGGCCTTGGAAGACTGATGTATCCATCTGATATAGCCAACCGGGGAACAATAATGAGAAAGGGGTCCTTTTCAAAACATGATACTACCCTCTGGAGGTAAATATACACATTGAGTATGTGCCGTTAATGGAGCTTTCAGAGAATTCAATGAGACATTTTTCACATCTTCTTATCCTAGGATTCCAGAGCACTGTTTAGAATTTGAAAGAATTCTGAAAGGAAGGAGAAGGGAGACTCTGGGATTCTTGTTCTGTCCTCTACCTTCAGACACCTTCATCCGTGACCCTTTCAGGGTCCTTCGCTGGCCCATTGCACCCAGCTGCCAATTGGCACTTCATCCACGATGCCAAGAATGCTCAGAACAAGCTCAAGATAAAAAAGAAAACATCAAAGCTCAGCACACACTCACACTCTCCAACCTTCAGGGCCTGTATATATGCACACACGCGCGCGCACGCGCACACACACACACACACACACACACGGCAACACACGTGGGTGTGTGTGACTCTGAAGTCTCCCTGACGGGCTCTGAAGCGTGGTAGGCGGAGGTGAGTTTGCGCAGGAGGTGCAGATGCAGAGCTGAGCAGCCTGCTGTCTCGTGACCCGGCCATTTGTCCCGAAAGGGCCCAGGGGGTGGAGGCCTGAGCCCTGGAGTCTCTGGAGGACCCCAAGCAGCAGGAGCACCTGGAGAAACAAAGGGCCTCCCAGCATGCGGAGGGCTCTCTTTATCAACTGGGTATCACATTCCCGACCCAGCACGACAGACAAATGCCAGGCCAGATGAGGAGATACGATCTGCTCAACCTGATGCGTCTCCACCTGGACCGTGTGGCGGGAGCAGATGCTGAGCCAATATGGAGGCAGGCGCAGGACAGAGGGGAGGGGCCCAGACACCCAGGGAAGGGCCGCGACAGTCCAGAGGCTCCAGGGAGGCTCTTTATTCTAAGTTATTGATCCAAACATGTATGTGACAGAAATCTTGTCTGTGCAGTACCTTGTGGAAGGAGAAGTTTAATGCTGTTCCCTGAACCTTGGCAGTGCCTGAGCTAAACTCTACTGAATAATTCTTGAGATTGGAGTTCAAAACTTTCCTAATTGTTTCTCTAGTTGTTTTCATTCAAACATTATTGTTGAGCATCTTCTGTTAGTGTGTTGTATGCTTAGATGAAATGACATGCATCTGCATAATAAAAGAAATATTAATGCAGTTATTGAGAATAAAGAACCCGTTTGCTTCCAAGGTAAATACCAGCCTCCATGCAGAACACAGAACCCTCCAAATGGAGTATTTGCAGCTTCTAACCAATGTTGACATCTGGTTATCCCTGAGAGCAATAATACTCCTCCTTCCACATCTCCTTTTCATTCTTCTCCCCCATCCTCTTCTTTTTCTTCTTATTACTATTAGTGTTGCTGCTTTGCCTTCTCTTAGAACGTGCCCTATTCTTTCTATTTTGAATATTCCTGGGTTCACATAAAAACTAAGTTCGGAGGCATGGAATCGCTTAAAGTCCTTTCTTCCTTGCTGTCTTTGAAGGCATTCTTTTTTGGAACTGTTCATTTTTTAATTGAAATTGTTATTGAGATGACTGTAGATTCACATGTAATTGTATCCTTTACCCAGTTTCCCTCAGTTGGAACATTTTTCAAAACTACAGTTTTGCGATATTGCAACCAGGATCTTGACATTAATACAACCCACCGTTCATATTCGTATTTCTCTAGCCTTACTTATACTCATGGGTGTGCATTTGCTCGACACAACCTTATCACATGTATAGGTTCGTGTACCCACTACCACTGTTCAAATACTGAGCAGTTCCATTACCTCAGGGATGCTACCTTTTTATTATCAGACTTTATTTTTTACAACGGTTTTAGATTTACAAAGAAACTAAGCAGACAGTATAGAGAGTCCCCACATACCTCCCCCCACAGCATGTGATTTCCTCTATTATTAGCATCTTAGATAAGTATGGCTTATTTGTCACAAATTAATGCTAAATTATGATTTATCACAATATTGATAAATCGTGATTAACTAAAGTCCGCACTGCATTCAGATTCCTTTAGTTTTTCCCTAATGTCCTGTTTCTGCTCCAGGACCCCGCCTAGCATAACATATTACACTTAGCAATCATGTCTTCTTAGTCAGCTGTTGACTGATAATTTCTCAGACATCCCTTGTTTTTATTGACATTGACAGTTTGGAAAAGTAATGGTCAGGTACTTTTTTGTAAGATGCTGCTCTATTGATGTTTGTCTGATGTTTTTCTCATGATTAGACTGCGGCTATGGTTTCTGGGAGGAAGATCACGGAGGCAAACTGCCATTTTCATCACGTTGTGTCAGGAGGACATGCTGTTGACAAGACATATGACTGCAGGTGTTGGCCTCGATCACCTGGCTGAGACAGAACTCTTTTTCAACATCATATTGGAAGCCCCAGCTAGTTCAATAAGAGAAGAAAAGAAAGCAAAAGGTGTAAAGCTGGGGAAAGAAGAAATAAAACTGTCTTTGTTCACAAATCCATCATTTTCTATGTAGAAAATCTCAAAAAATGAAAAACAACAACAAAAAACCGTGTTGGAACTCCTAAGTCATTGTAGCAAGTTTACAGGATGCTTTGTATACAAAGTATACAAAAGGCAGTTGCTTTCCTATATACCAGCAATGAATGATTAGAATTTGAAATTAAAAACACAATACCACATACATGAGGACCAAAAAAATTAAATACTTAGGTATAAATCTAACAAAACACATACAAAATCTATGTGAGGAAAACTATAAAACTCTGATGAAGGAAATCAAAGAAGAACTAAATAAATGGAGAAATATTTCATGTTCATGGATAGGAAGACTCAATATTGGCAAGATGTTATTTCATTTTAAATCTCAGCAATCAAAATTCCCAATAAGATGTTTCGTGGATATTGCAGAGCTGATGGTAAGTTTATATGGAGAGGCCAAGGGTCCACAATGGCCAACACAATATTGAAGAAAAACAGAATGGAGGGCTGACCCTTCCTGACCTCCACAGTTACTATAAAGCTCCAGTAATCAGGATGCTGTGGTATTAGGGGAAAGAATAGACAAATTGATCAATGGAGCATAATAGAGAGCCCAGGTATAGACCTACATAAATACAATCAATTGGTCTCTGACCAAGGAGCAAAGGCATTCAATGAAGCAAAGATGGACTTTTCAACAGATGGTGCTGCAACAACTGGGCATCCACATGCAAAAATACATAAGTCTAGACACAGACCTTTTTGACATTTGTCAAAATCTATAGAATGTACAACACCAAGAGTGAACCCTCAGGTAAACTATGGACTTTGGGTGACAATGATGTGTCATTGTAGGTTCGTCAATTGTAGCAAATGTGCCACTCTGGTGAGGGGTGTTGATTGTGGGGGAGGCTATCATGGGTCCTGTTTTTACAATAAGCTCTAGTTCCATTGCCCCAGTAATGCAATCTATAGATGTTGTTCCAACTCTTTGAGAATCTCCAGTAAAAAAGACTAATGCCTTACTGGGACTCCATATTCTGTTCTCGGCTCATTCATAATAGTTGGAAAATTCTTCCTTGTCAAAATAAATTCCATGTGTATATGGCTTCCACTTGGTTTGCCCAGTAGAGCAAAACAGAACAAGGAAAACTCCTCCTTCAAATAGTTCATGTAGAAATCATATTCTATCACAGTTCTCTGTGCCCCCAAGTCTTCTATTTTCCTACCGAAACAAAACACCATAAACAAACAAACAAACAAACGAAAAATCCCAAATCTTCTGGTTCTGTTTACTGTTCCTCTTATGAAGTGATTTCAAGTTCTCTCACCAACTGGTATCTAACCCCGACCACCTCCATCTCCCGCACCCTGATCCCACCGCCGCTCCTGGCCCATGTCTGGACACTGCGTTATATCAGTTTGATCCAAGATCGCATTACTGTTTTGTTGCAATCATATAATATCATTCATTTAAGAACTATTCATTGAGCAGCTACTTTGCCAAGTACACGTACATGTTCAGAATGGGAATCAAGACCTCAAGCCAGGTACAGTGTTGTAGGACTCTCCTAAGGTGTTTATGAACCTACAACATAGTAGGAAGAAAATAGTAAGAGATGTCTTATGGGAACACAAAGGACAGAAGGGTCACATTGACCGGGAGGACACAAAAGATTTTGTAATCTAAAAGGTATTTCAAATCAATTCTTGATGGGTAGATATGACTTGGACATATCCGAGGAGGGGGTGCACGGCTAAGTTGATATTTAATTTCCACTTAACCACCTGTGTATTTCACCCAGGAGCTGAAGCTCAGCCTTGTGTCCCTATTAATATATTAGTAAAGTTTTTTCTATTCTCTTTTTAACTTTTTTTAAGGCCCAAGTCACTCTACCTGATTTTTAAAAACTTTTAACCAAATTCTTATGTTAGGCTTTAATGATTAAACGAAGCCACCCTTCCAGGTACTTGAGGTGCTTGGTGTCCTCGTCTTGCAGTACCCACCCAGCTTCATTCCGCTCCCAGCTTCCATGGTCCTCCAGCAATTCAGTGTTTTCCTTTCACTTCCTCTCTCAGGTCATGAAGGAAAAGGGGGGCCAGGCCCGAGCTGAGAGCAAGCCTGAGCCCACACTGGAAACTGCCCTCCTCTGTGACTTGCTTTCCTTCACCACTCTGCTGCCACACTCCAGCTCACACGTCACCCCCTTCCCAGAGGATAACAGGAGACCCTGTCACAGGTCTTGCTGGAGTGCAGACCCGTTTGCCTTGTATCCCTGATGTTCCTGCTGCAGCAGTGACAAAAAAGGAAACCAGGTTTGTCTGCTCAACAGCTTGCTCTTAGTAAACTCCCGGTGACTTTAATGGTCATTGTTTCCTTTCTAAGCACTTAGACTCTATTTCTGAGCTCTCGTTTACCCTCTGCAGCAGGCTTTCAAGTCTGCAGCTCACTGGAAACTCGCTTCCCACATTACTGCTCTTGGCCTTGACTTTCCAGCCCCTCCCCCCCTCTGCAGGCATCCTCTGTGACCAGCAGTGGAGCAGCTGGCCAGCCACCCATTCTTTCAGCAAGCACGGGACACTCAGTGTATCAACTGGGGCGTACCATTCATCTTGGCCAAAAAGCTCTCATTTCCTTAAGAAAAGTATAGAGGCAAGTCAAATTTTTCTTGTGATCTCATTGGGCTTAAATATCCTCTTAACAATATTTGTTTTGCCTTTCTGTCCAAAATGATTTAGTTTGATGGAGAAGACTGAATTAACATAAGAATAGGGTTTTGGTTTCTATTTATCCTTCATCAGCATTTCCCTACTGACCTCTGGCAGGAGATTTATCTTTTTAGTTCCTTTTGATTCTTTAAGGACTGTATGTTGATAGTTTAAGTGGGAGAGAGCATGGCTTTGAAGTGTGCACCTGGACCAGAGGGCCGTTGGCCTTGAGGTGATGACCTGGCTTCTGCCGGCCTCTGTCTTCTGCCCTGAAGAATGTGGACAACGACACCATCCTGAGAGGTCATGGAAACTGGAAGAAATTAGAAGTCTGTTTCTGGTAGGCTCCCTGTAAGTGGTAATTCATAAACTGTTTTTTTATTTGTGTATTTGTTTATGTTTCCTAGGTTTTGTTACTTTGGTGTTTCATATCTTTAGAATGAATAGCATATGTCCTGGCATCCTCCTGCACAAATCCTTGCTCTGGTCTCATCCATTTGTGGGCATGCCCTTTTTTATCTGAGCTAAATCTACAGCTGGGATCCCCATCCCCCAGGGCCATGGTTAGGAACCAGGCGGCACAGCAGGAGGTGAGTGGCAGTGAGCCAGGGAAGCTTCATCTGTATTTACAGCCGCTCCCCATCACTTGTATCACTGCCTGAGCTCCGCCTCTGTGAGATCAGCAGTGGTGTTAGATTCTCATAGGATCATGAACCCTACTGTGAACTGTACTTGCGAGGGATCTAGGTTGTGTGTTCCTTATGAGAATCTAATCCCTGATGATCTGAGGTGGAGCTGAGGTGGTGATGCTAGCACCGGGGAGTGGCTGCAAATACAGATTATCATTAGCAAAGAGGTCTGACTGCACGATAAATATGATGCACTTGACTCATCCTGAAACCATCCCCCTACCCTGCCCTGGTCTATGGAAAAATTGTCTTCCATGAAACCTGTCCCTAGTGCCAAAAATGTTGGGGATCACTTATATAAAGGATAGACTAGAGCAACATGGATAAATAGCATAGTGTTTAGTGTAAAAAAAATCAGAAACAAAATAACATATTTGTAGGACTTCATTAACATAAAGTTCATAAGCAAGCTAATGAAGTGGAGTGTTTCCATGCATCCTTCATATGAGAATTATTCGGAATGGCAGGATGGGTGACGCCCACCACTCACAACATATGGGCCTTTGGGAGAGGGAGTGGGAGGGAGTCAAGGCAGGTGGGGTTCGGGGGCAGCCAAGGCAGTCAGACCTGGGTGGGAGCATGTTATAATGATCAGTATGCTAGCTATTTACATTTTATGTATGTTTGTTTATGTGTCTTGTGTTTCACAGTAAAATGTTTTTTAAAAAGTTTATTTAAACCTAATTTAAATATGTAAGATGTACAAATATGGGAGCAATAAGCATAATTTTATTACAAACTTAAAAATCTCTCATTAAGTTTGATTAGACTTTACTGTTATTTTAAACTATGAAGAGCCAAACAAATGATAAGTATTCTTGCTCTGCCCTGAAGTAGCCATTATCATCCAATTTGGGGGCTTCCCTTGTCACTTTCGCTCACAATTCCTGTCTGATCTCAAACACAGGTGTGCCCTGATGCCAGGTTGGGGCACATTCCTGGAGGTGCTGTAGTAGCTGTGCTGTGGAGACCTCTGCACCCCACATTGCCCTGTGTGCTGCCTCCATCCGCCGCAAACATCTCAAGCACTTCCTTCCGTGCTCATAGGACAGCCTTTCAGTAAAGCAGTAAAGCAGTGCTGGATTGGACACAGTTTTGGACGAGAGAAATAATCTAGTGTACCTCATTAAATCCAGGACATTTCTTTTTAATCCCCTCACCTTTTGAACTTAGTTCCATAGGTGAATAAAATTCTGTAAAGCCCAAGGGAAGTCTGGAATAATGAAGGATATTAGTATGAACATTTTTCAGATATCACATCGTAAAGAACGTACCAGCAATCAAACAAAGCAAATATCCTTAGCATGTACATTATATGCATGTGCTCAAAGCTTAGAGAAATAAACTCTCAGTCCCGAAAGGATGCTGTAGACCCATTTCTCTCTATTCTTTTCCACTAAGTACAACCATAAACTCTGGAAATAACCAAAGGAAAACAGTGGAAGGTAGTAAGAGAAAGGCTAACAAGTTTGGAAACTTGGACTTGAATTAAAGTGACAGCAGGATGTCTGACCAGCAGGAGGCCTGGACATGGGGCTTCTGGACCCTCTACCCACCACAGATGGCAGCCCTCCTGGGCCCATCCTTCCCTGGAGGGAACCAGGGCTCCTCAATAGCACCACCAACAAGGGGTCCTTGTGGGGACAGGGGAACAGTTCCTTCACTGCCTCTCCACCCAGAAATACAGGGTGATGGGGACTGCAGGGGAGTTGCTGGGACTCTGAAATGTCCTCCACTCCCCAGGCAGAGGATCCCATCACACATGCTCCAGGCAGGAAGACTCTTTGTCCCAGCAAGCCTGAGATTCCTGTCCTCACAGGGAGACAGTAGAGTGGGCTGGCATAGTCAGCCCAAGGAAACTGGTCACAGAAGGTGGAGCAGACTCTTTGTGCCACAACTGAGACTCCTCTCCTCCTACCAAGAGACACCAGCAGACCCACACAAGTATGCTAAACTGATTTTTTAAATTAACTTTTTTTATAACAGGAGTTTTAGGTTCACAGCAAAATTGAGAGGATGGTCCAAAGATTTCCTATATGCCTTCTCCCCCAAACATGCAAAGCCTGCCTCCTGACCGCTATCAAAACAGAGTGGAACATTTGTTATAGCTGATGAACCTACACTGACACATCATTATCACCCAGAGTCCATAGTTCATATTAGGGTTTACTTTTGATGTTGTACATTCTATGGGCTTGGAAAAGTGTATAATGACAAGTAAAAAAAAAAAAAAGAAAACAGACAAACAAACAAAAATAAAAAGAAAAGACAGAAAAAGAAAATAAAATGTCAGCTTTAAGTACTAACATAATAATAATTGCATTATAGGTAATTGGTCTAAATACACCAGTTAAAAGACAAAAATTGACAGGCAGGGGGATTAAAAAATATGACCCAAATATATGCTGTATACAAAAAAATCACTTAAAACATAACAATATAAACAGGCTGAAAGTAAAATGATAGAAAGAATATATCATGCAAATGCTAATCAAAAGAAGTGAGGAGCAGCTATATTAATACAAGATAAAGCAGACTTCAGAGCAAAGAATACCAGAGACAGAAGGGGTCTTTATATTATGACAAAATAGTTAATACACCATGAAGACATATATATTCTAATTGTGTATGCACCAAACAGCAGAGACACAGAAACCATGAACAAAAAACTGGTAGGACTGAAGGGAGAAGCAGGTAAATGCACAACTATAGTCAGAGATTTTAACACCCCTTTCTCAATAGTGGATATATAATTTTACAGAAAATCATCAAGGATTTAGAAGAATTCAAAACAAGCTCTAGTCAATATTTATGGAGTAACAGCAAAATATTCATATTTTTTCCAAAAACCCATGGAGCACATACCAAAAAATAGACATTCCTGTGGAGGGAGGGATTTAAAGAATTATTTAAAAAGCTGAAATGATACAGAGTATGTTCATAATCGTAATGGAGTCAAAATAGAGAGGAATAACTGAAAGATATCGGGAAATATCCAGACACCTGAAAACTAAACAACACACTTCTAAAATAATTCATAGGTCAAAGAAAACACCTAAAAGGAAATAAAAAATACATTGAACTGAGTAAAAATGAAAGTACAACATATCAAAATTTGTTGGACACAGCTAAAGTGGTGGTGAGAGGAAAATTTATAGTACTAAATGCTTACATTAGAAAAGTAGAAAAGTCTTAATGACCTATAATCCCATCTAATAAACTAGATAAAAAACAGCAAAATAAACTCAAATCAAGGAAAAGGGATATAATAGAGATAACAGTAGAAATTAATGCATTTGAAACAAGAAAAGAGTAGAGAAAATCAGCTGAACAATAAGCTGGCTTTTTTGAAAATAGCAATAAATTTAACAAAGCCAGACGGACAAGAAAAGGGAAGACATAAATTACCAACAGTCATTCCTGAGAATGAAACAGGGATTATTTCTACAGACCTGCAGCCATCAAAAAGATAACATGAGAATACTCCAAACAACTCAACACATATAAATTTGACAACTTAGATGAAATGTACCAATTCCTTAAAAAGCATGAACTACCAGAACACAATAGACATGAAATAGATGATTTAACTAGTCTTATCACTATCAAAGAAATTCAATTTGTAATTAAATATCTCTCAAAAAAGAAATCTCCAGGCCCACCCAGATAGCTTAACTTGAGAATTTTATCAAAATTCTACCAAAAAAATAATTAACAATTCTATACATTCTTTTCCTGAAAATAGAAGAATGAACACTTCCCAATTCATTTTATGAAGTTAGTACTGTATTACCCTGATACCAAAAACAAAGGCAGTACCAACAATGAAAACAGCAGACCAATGCCATTGAATAATATTATTCTGTTCATGAGGACTTGCTAATACTTTGTAGAATGAGGGCTTGAATTCATGACCTCTGGATTTTGATGGCTGGCAACCATCTTTCCTCAGCTATGGGTTGAGCCTCTCGTTGTTCTCTTTTCACTAAATATTCTTCTGTCTATTTTCCTATCTACTGACTGTGAATTTCAGCATCACTGTTTATGAGATAAGCCTGGGTAAGTCACTTACTTTGCAGAACTTTAGTTTACCCTTCGGTCAAATGTGGGCAATGATGGTACCAATCTTATGAGGCTGTTGTGAAAACTAAATACACAAATATATGAAAAGTGCTTTGCAGAGTCTCTGGTAATAGTGCTGACAATTTTTCATCATCATCATCATCACCTCCACCTTTTATTAATACACTAAGTTGGCATTTCTCAAGCATTACTGTATTGTTTTTTGACAAATTTATCTACTCCAATTCATTCTTCAATAGGATTGGAAAGCTTGTGACTGGGTAAATATTGTTTGGTGGTAGAGGGAAAAAGTTTCAGATCATAAATGTAGCTATGGCCTAAAGAATCCATGCTGTGCTTTAGGGTTTCATGAATTATTAGGTTGGTGCAAAAGTAATTGTGATTTCAGATCATGAATTTCAAATCATTATAACTAGGCTGAAACACATCATATTAATCAAAATAGGAACCATTACAATCAACACATTTTTGCCAATGAGAAATAAGTTTATTCCTGTTGCATAAAAATCCATGCTTTGGGATTCAACAAACTCTTGGAAAGCAACTTGATTCTACTATGTGTGTTTAATCAATAAAGGAACAGGCATCAAGGAGAATATTGATACATGATGTCATTGCAATTTTAGGTAACTTTCCTACTAAAATGCCATACATAATTTCATAAGGATGGTGTGCTGTAGAATGACAATGGCATTCTTATTTTCTTTAGAAGCAATCAGATTTCTTTATCATCGAATTGTTATTTTTCATGTATTATTGTTATTTTACTATTGAAATATGAGGAGAAATAAAACTGGAAGGAAATATTTATGTTTTCAATAAATTGTAATATGGTGTGATTGTTGAAGTGGAAAGAACCATGTTCAAGAACTGCTTCCCTATCCAAGTATGATGTGCAAGTCACCTGTCCCTGAGCCAAGCACTGGCTGCCAGATGCGTGAGGGCCTACAGAGGGGGAGGAGGGAAATGCACAGTAGGCATGGTAGTCATCTCTATTACTATCACCGTCGAGTGTGCAAAAATCAGTTTGTTTTTCATTTATTTGTACCAAAGCAACTAATGTCAGCAAAAAATAAATCTTATTTCATGTGTTTCTTTTGTTGAGATTACTGACCTTGATGTTTCAGCATTTTTACCTAATTCATGGGTGGTTTTGGCTGATTTTATTCCAGCTGTTAGTAGATTTGCAATTTTTATTCTAGGTATAGCTTGCATATTCTTGACCTTTTCAGCTTAACTGTGCATTTAATTGCTATCTTATTGGAAACAGAAAAATCATCTGGGGAATGGTAAAGTATATTGGTCAAAGAGTTTAGAGACTGCCTTTCTACCACTCTACTCTGGTATAATTTCATATTTTCTCAAGACACATAATACTTTCATTTTATAGACTATTAAAAAGAAAAAATGTGCTTCCCACTCAGCCAGTTTCACTCACTCCCCTGCGCAGACCGTGGCTTGTGGCCACGCCGTGCTGTCCGTCACGTCTCTGTGAGTGTCCACAGGTGGAGACTGAGATTTGCCTGTGTGGGGGGTTCTTCAGGTCCGTCAAGGAGTAGGAGCAAGGGGGGTGTGGAACTGATATCCCCTGTTTATATTAGGGAGTATGATTTCTCACGGTGCCTAACAATACATGTCCAGCTTGAACCAATTTAAAATTTGCTACTTGTGGAAAAGAAGAAAAATAATGATGACAAGTCCATAATATGTCTCTGTTTATCAGACTAACAAAAATGAGACTTTCATCTTTGGCAGAAATGTGGGTTTATTTTCCATTTAGCTCTATTCTAAAAGCACGGCGAAGGAGGTGGTGCGCTCTCTGTCAACACTGCGACACCCGAGGTATAGGAGGGATTTCCTCCCTCTCGGGCACCATTTCCATAGAGAACTTCTAACCAGGCAGCTGCCAGTTTGAAAGAGTTGAGTAAGTTTCCTTGTTTGTGAGAGTGTTAGGTCTCCCCCAAGCAGTTCCTGAAGAAAGGAATCAGCAGTGGACACCTACACCTAGAACCACACCTGGCACATGTTGGCTGCGGATGTGTCTTGGTCCTGTGAATGGTACACATTTACTGAGTCTTAGATGCAGTGGCACGAAGATGAAGGAGACTTAGTTTCTTCCAGTGTGACCTCAAGGAAAACACCGCTAACCAGAGTGGGAGTAGAACACGGGGGCCATCGTCATGCTAATCATCTCCAAGACACTTACACATTTAATACAAACATGGGACTACAACGATTTGCGTGAGAGTTGAATTACTGAACAATGGTTTGTCATCTGTACAATTTAAAACCCTAGATCTCTAACACGTCCAAGGAGGTCGTGGCAGACACCATTGATTGGCTGACTCAACCCATCCACAGGGCTTTCTCCTTAGCTGTTTTCCCTATATACTGCTTCCCAAAAACTCACGGTTTCCTGAGAAAAAAGGGGTAGGCTTGGCTGCATGGAACCCTTCTCCTGGTCCCCTTTGCCCCCGTACTTGCCTGGGATGAGGAAGTGCCTGGGGGTGTACGCGCCTTCTTGACAACATGCAGAGAAGCCAGTGTGTCCAAGATGGCAAAGCAGAGGAGCCAGTCGTTTTTGGATGATGTTATTGAACCAGCCCTGGGCAGCCCGCCCCTGGAGACTGAGTGAGACATCAGTTCACACCCGTTTTAGCCACCATTCCTTGATATTTCCTTCCTCGAAGCTAAACACATTCCTGACAGGTGCAAAGGCCCTGCAGAATCTGGTCACACCACTCTTACTGAACTCCATGCTGCAGGGAGAGGCAGAGCAGGGTGCCAATCCCAGTGTAGACAATGTGAGTTGTGCAGGACTCTTTCCCAGTGGTGCCCAGTGGCCCTGTCAGCCACACTGGCCTTGACTGTGCTTGTCTTTGGGCCTATCTCCAGGTCTTTACAATGCTTCGCTGTCCACCCAGAATGTGTTCTGACTTCCCACCTCGGCCCTGTCCCCCACCCTCACCTGCTGGCCTGGTCAACCTCTCCTCCTCCCCTCTTCCTCCTCCTCCTCCAAGTCTCCTTTAAATGTTGCTGTCCCGGGAAGCCATTCCCAGACCTCCCAAGCTAGGTGAAACCCTCTGGTTTACACTTTCACAACACCTTTTATTTTCCTCAGAACACTCATCACATGTATAAGCAAATAATTATTTGGGTCATTTAAAAAGTGATTTTTTTGGTCTTGCTTGATTGCAGGAGACTAGTTCCATGCATTTTTGTTCATTGTGTTTGTGCCAGTACCTGGCTAAGTGCACAGCACATGATAGGAACTCAGTAAGTACTTATTGAGTGAATATACAAAAGAAGGAATGAATTAATTCATTTATAATGAACTCAGTTTTTTTCCTTAAATAGCAGAGGACTATGAAGCCAACTCCGAGAGCAGGGAGGCCACGCGACTCATCCAGGCTGCAGTCCTGCAAGGGCAGTGGCCTCCCCAGGGAAGGCGTGTCCTGACAGCGCAGCCTGGGCAGGGCAGGGCAGGTGGCAGGCAGACCCCACTCCCGAGACCGCTCCCTTCCTTCTCTTCCCGGGAGCTGCACTGCCTTTCCCGCCTTCCCCACTTGCCTTCTGAAGACCAGTGACAGACAGTCCCTTTAGGAGCTGGGAGGGCTTGTCTGCCCCGCAGCCTGGAGGGGAGACCTCGAGGGCGGCCCAGCGCCAAGCAGCACGTTTTCCAGCAAAGCACTGTTTGTTTTCATCTTTGGGGGAAAATGGGATAAGATGAGACATAAAGAAACATTATTTCCCGAAGGTAGATTCCATTTCTTTAACCATTTATAAGTCTCAAACAATAAAATATGACTATTTTGGGAGTGGTATTATATTTCAATGACTTTTCCAGCTGTTCCTCTGCTGCATACATTCCAGAACATTCTTTCATCCAGCTGAAGGCCTACTGCTTCCTCGCAGCAGTGGCGCGACGGCCACCGCAAGCTGTTTTGGGCATACGGGCTGCACACGGTGACAGAGTCACAGGCCAGGTGAGTGTCGGGCTCACTGTGTGGCGTGAGGACACCCAGTCATGTCCTGTTTCCTGTGGTTGACCACCTTTGGCTTCTGCGAGTCCACAAAACGCCAGTCAGTGAGTGACTCTGGGCAGGGTGCTAATGTGACCAACTTTGTTGGCAGGTGCTCTCATTCTTGAGAAGCATTCGGTTCATGCAACACACAGGGGACATCTTCATGACTGCCTCAGAGCTGTGCTGCATTGTGACGCTCTGTGTCTGGGACACCAATGCTGAGCCCCAGTGATAGGGGATGCCCTAGAGGGTACACGCAGGCATGCGGGGACCACAGCAGCCCCCTACGTCATCATGCATGAGTGATGGAGAAGTGTGCCACTGGGATGAAGTCGAATGTGTACTCTTCATCAACAATGCCGAAGAGCATAGCTCCTGATTGCATGGGTTTTTTTTAACTGGAGTATAGAAATATCATTTAGCATTATTATGTCAGCAAACTCAGTGTTTTCATATATTAATATTTTCTGATCTACATTGCATTGGAAATGGACAATCTCCTGAAATGTATGTATTTTACTTTGAAATAATCCTAGCTCCTATATTCAATCCCTCTTTACTTAACTGTCTCTCCTCGCTCCCTGCTCCGCACACTGCCGCAGGGCAGAGCTGCCGCCTCCTTCCTTCCCTTCCTTTGCAGGGCGGCAGCCCCGACTCCCTCACCAGCTTCTCCAGCTGGGCTTCTCTTGGTACCTGCTGTGTGAACACAGGAAGGTCCAGACCCCACTCTGAAAACTCTGAGAACATGGTGTGCCCAAGTAGGTTTACATCCTAAAACTCTGAAACTTTTACATTTTCTCTGTTTTTCACAGAACATCAAATATCCAGTGGTTTGGACTTTGAGTCTGAGCCACGGCCCTGACTTAGGGGATTAGACACTGGGACAAGGGAGAGAATCCGTGTGAACAGACTCTGGCCTCTGAGCAGATGCAGGGAACAGCTGACTGGGAAGCTCAAGCCTGAGGCAGGTGGTGGATTCTCCAGCGGCACCAAATCACTGTGTTGGGCAGCGCAGCAAGAGCAGTCCCGGGTGAGCCACAGAGCAGGACGCGCCAGGGTGGCCAGAGAGCCCTGGGAGGAAGCTGCTTCCCAGCAGAGCCTGCCAGCGGGGAGACTACCAGAGAGTGGGACAGATGAGTCAGCCCGGCATGAAAATGATTCTGGCCATGACCCAGTGGGAGAGGAGAGAACAGAAGGCACAGTCAGGAGCTGACAGGTGGGCTGTCCAATAGGAAGTGGTCACAGACCCACAGCAGGTGGTAGAGCAGATGGGAGGGATGGATAGACATGTGACAGGTGGGCAGGGCACCAGCCAGGGCACATGGGGCAGGTGGGCAGGGCCCCAGCTAGGGGAGCCAGGCGGGGGATGGGCAGGCTGGGGCCTTTTGACCCTCTCTGGCTGCACCTGCTGTTTGGAGCATACAGAGGCCAGAGGTGCCAGGTGCAACCTGTTCTTTCAGGTTATTGATCTGTTTTTAAAGGAAACAGCTTGGGATGGCAGAAATAGCGTTCACTTTTAAATGAACAGTGCTGCACTTCTTTTTCTCTGTGTGAGTTTCCAAGTGCCAAAGGCACGGAAGAGGACCAGCGTACTCTGAAGAATTGCAGCAGCTCGATACCGTTAGGGACAAAGCAGAGCTTGGCTTCCCTCACAGATGTGTTTGAGAGGAGTAGAATGCTACATTTAGCCTTAAAGGAGGGGACAGTCGCACAGAGAAAAGCACTCCATGGTGAGGTTAGAGGTCGCAGCAGGAGCCAGAGACCTGGAGGTGATCCTGGATGCAGCCTGGCAGAAACTACTGGCCTTGTCCCCAGATCTGTCCTAGTGAGAGAGCCCGCTGCACAGTGCTGGATACCCACAGGGGGTCGTCCAGGGAAGGGTGCTGTCCTCAAGCCTCGGTGGGGTTTGGGCATGGGCTTTGGAGCCACACAGCCCTGGGTAGTGCCTCCTGCCTCCCCCATGGTCCTGGGCCCAGCCCGGCTCGGGCCTCACCTCAAGGCCAGTCAGAAAGCAAGCCTGGCGTTTCTGCAACGCTCGCCACGTACAAGGTGCATCCCGGCTTGTGTATGTTCTTCCATCTCCATGCTAACTGTGGGAGAGAAGGGCTGCTCTCACCAGGGGCACTTTACAGATGCAGGACCTTGGCTCAGACACACAGCTCCAACCAGACCTCGTCCCCTGCGTTCCTCCCGTGGCTCCACAGTTACCCCTGCGCTTTCTTGCGGTGGCCCTCGGGCTGGCCGAGTTGTGACAGGTGGCACTAGTGTCCCCAGAGGGAAGGGAGGCGGAGCAGCAAGCAGGAGAGCTGGCCTGGGCCTGGAGGACGGGATTGGGGTGGGGTGGAAGAAAAGGAGGAAGGAACTTTTGCCCAAAGCCTCTGTTCCCCGGATTTTAGGCATAACCCATTTAATCCCAGAGGGTCCAGTTAGATTTGTATTAGTCCAGTTCCGCAGATGGCCGATGGGAGACAGAGCTGTCACAAACTATAGGCAGAGCTGGGGTTCCAGAGTCAGGTGTCTGGCTGTGGAAAGGACAGGACCAGGCTCCAGGCGGCAGCAGAGGGAAGGTGGTTTTCAGAGGAAGAACCAGACGCAGGAGAAGGACAGGGGCTGGGGTTGGGCACCTCAGGTGTGGTGGCAATGGACCAGTGCCCTCAAGGGAGCTCTGGAGGTGGGCGTGGAGGATGGGCACTGGTGTGGCAGGGGCAGTGTGGGGACTGTGGCTCTGGGCTCAGCCTAAGAGGGCAACGGCACCCGGGCCCTGGCAGGGACAGGGCTGTCCTAGTGGCAGCGGCGCCCGTGCCTGGGAGGTCACCGTCGGGACCCTTGGCGGTGCTTCTGTATCTTAGGTCTTCCTTCCAAATTCAAGTTTGCATTTATCTTCTCCAAAATATAGTCAGGAAGGTGATTGTCCCCTCTAAGCAGTATCCTTTTAATATTTCCTGTACACTGAGTCTGCTTTGTATTTATCTGGAACTTATTGGGAGTGAATTAGTTAAACAAAGGGAAGGGGCATCATTTTTCTCTTTTCTTCTCCTGAACAAGGCAGGAGTTTACGTTCAGGGAGCTGTACTTGAGCCCACAGAGTCTAGGAGGACTTTCTTCAGGTCGTTGTCATAAGTTCTGTGGGATACGGAAGAGGAAGAGAGGAGCTGAGGGCTCAGGCTGTGGAAGCCCACACGTCCCCAACACATGCAGGACCTTGTGCTGCAGCCTGCACTGTGATGTAGACTCAGGGACCACCTCTGTCCTTGAGCCCCACCGAAGGTGTCACGAAAATACCTTTTTTCCTCCCATAGCTGCTGCCCAGCCGCCCAGCTGCTCATTCTGTGTTGTACCACGGCCATTACTTTTTCAAAAGCTGTTTTTCAACTTCTGGCCCTCCTGGGCCGTGCAGGGGGATTGATGGAATGCACCTCAGTGTGTCTTTTGAAGGCTTCCAGCGCTTCCTGTCACCTGTGCGGTTCCAAATCTGCCTTCCCTACAGCCTGGAGCTCCCCTCCCTGCCTCTGGGGCTTCTGAGCTCTGCGCTTCCCAACAATGCCACTTTGTTGTCGGGCCTCACAAAGCACAAGGATAGAATGTTCGCAAGAGAATTCAAAGAGAAAGACGCAGTAAAAAGGGAAGGCAGCTATTAGCAGGGACATCTAGAAACCTGTCCTACGAGCGGTGATGCCGACTGCAGTGCGGCAGAGGATGAAGGGCTGTAAGGTTGTGCTGCAATGTGCGTGGGGCTACCTGGGCCGGGGGACTCGTCTGGGTCCTTCCAGTCGTCTGTTCAAACTTGGGGCAGCGGGGGAGACATGGTCCGCGTTCTCATTTGTTACTACGATCACCTCCATAACCATCTTTAATTATAAGATAGAAAATTTTAAAAGCATAAAAAAGTATATTAAGCAATGATCTTTGTGGGGAAAAAGCCTATTTTTAATTTCTTAAACATTTTTCAAAAGGTTAACTGTAAAGAGTGTTATCTCTTCAAGAAATAAAAAAACTTGGAAAACATTTTCTAAAGAAAATGAGTTAAATGAGTTTGCTCCTAAAGGCCCAGGTGGAAGCAGCTGCCAAGGCACCCCTGTAGCTGCCCAATGTCAGCTCATCCCCAAGGACCTCAGCGACCTGCTGTGCTTGGGCGAGATGCCCCACCTCGGTACTCGGCTGGGAGCCAGCAGTCAAAGAGCAGAGAATCCCTGACAGTGCCATCTAAGCCACCACTTCTTTATTAACCAGTGAACGCACGCCCAGCAGGCCGGGTCCCCGATCACCTGCGTCAAGAATCTGAGGCAGTGCTGCACGTTGCGGAAGGCAGAGGGGTCTGCGCGGCCGCTCCAGCACTGCGGCCGGCTGTCCTGCTTCTTCTGTGTGCAGGGCTGCCCTGCGGGCCAGTCTGAAGAGCAGCTTGGAGAAGGTGGTAGGGCCTCATTTTTTTAAAAAAAACAAAAAAGAAAAGACAGACCAACACCCAGTAAGCGTGGTGTGCCCAGGGCTGCCACTGCTAGAGCAGCCCTGAGGGTAAAGGCTGAAGTTTACACTTGCACTGCAGCCTCGTGTCTGAATTTCGGGGGGGAGCTGGAGGCTGAGCATTCTCAGCCTGCTCCTAAAGTGGGGCGGGTTTCCTGGCGCCACATCCAGCAGCGGGACCTGAAGATGCACAGAGCTAAGCCCCCTCCCACAGGGCAGACGGCTGGGGAAGGACACACATCCTGAGAAAAGTCCCTTGACCATCACTGATCACAAAGGGGCGCGGTTGGTCTTCTACTTGTCTCTCCAGCAAATGCAGCCTATGATTTCCTGGGAATCTTGATTCTAGAAACGTTAAGAATAAATGGGACTGGAGGAGCCAGAATTTGAGACTAAAACGTGAAAACAAAGGAAGAGCAGTGAGAACAGATCCTGATGCTTCCCGGACGTTTTTCAGCAGCTGCTCACGTTTAGCGTTTTGGGTAAACAAGCTTATAAAGCCAGTGCTGTTGAATCATTTTACAGTAAAGTGTTGAATATATTTTGCATAGGAATGCATGTGAAAGGTATTGTGAGAAAGAAAAATAAGCCTATTTGAATATTTTCAAGAAAAGAGAAAGAAGTGTCACTGAGATGTCCCTGATAATGAAGAGAGCTGGTATCGTCTCACCTAAGCCACTGGCGCCCGCAGGAACTGCGGTGCCTTCACCTGAGCAGCACACACGCAGGGCGGTGCAGCTGTGTCCTTGTCACCCACCCTCCTCCTCTACCTGAACACACAGGACTCTCCACACAGCTCAGAAAGAAGGCCATGCAATCCAGGGGCACCTGCGTGGGGAATAAGAAGTCATCCTGAGAGGTCCTTACCTGGGCAGGCTCCGGCAGGATGGCACCTTCTCCGGTGCAAGGCCACACATTCCCTTTCTGAGCGTGCAGGCTGAGGATGGAGCTTTCTCTCTGGGTGGGGAACACAGAAGGGATATTAATGACACCTTGCTCTGAAGGATGCTTCACATTAAACAGTGATCTCCGCACTGCCTGACATTCGCAGCACTCTACCTCGCGAGGAGACAATGCCGCTTGTCTAGCCAGGGCTCAGGGTGACACGCATGCACCGCAAGTCAGTGAGGGGACATGGAGAAGATGGAAACGAAGGGTCCAAGACGGACGCAACACCATGGAAGGGGATCTGATTTTGCACCCCAGGGTGATGAGACATGCATGGCAGGCTGTACAGCAGCCCCAGGCGGAGCCTGTCCCTGCACAAGATGAGCGGACAGGACTCCTTGGGTTTCTGAGAAGAGAGACTCTGAGGAGTGACTTTTGCTAAGATTCAGCTCCGAGCGGGGTCCAGTTCCCGAGGGTTGCTTGTCATGCACTGGCTCCCAGCTGTGCAGGCTAGAAGCGACAGGAGCTCGTGACACGCAGATGTGGAACCTGGAGACTTCGAGTTCTAACTCTGTCCCGGAGGCCTGCAGACACATCTGTGTCTTGTCTCCTAACTTCCTTTCTGTGTAGGAGAAGATGGCAAACCCGAGCCACTGTCACAAAAGGGAACTCACGTGTGGACTCTGCCATGATGCTGAAGTGTGCCAGACCATTGCTTTCTGTCCCTGATGCCATGCCTGGTTAATAATGTGGTTTCATTTCCAGAATTTAAATGTAGGTAAGACAGATCATAGTTCCCTCATCTCTTCATCCTCTTGTTGCTTGCTTCTGCTGACATCTAGGAATAACGGCTCGTGTTCGACTGAGAAGTCAGGTTGGTCGAACTGCACGCAGGAGAGGAAGAACCAAAAAAGGAGAACATTCGGTGTGAGGGGGACAGAACAACACAGAGAGAAAGATGGGGGCACGAGCTAGGAATGACAGGAACCCCGTTCTTTGCAGTTTTCAGCACTGGCCCCTCAGCCTGTGAGATGCCACACCATTTACTGCAAATACAGGGAGATGCAGCATTTCCGTGCTTTGCTGAAGCCCACAAAGCTGGCCAGAGGTGGAACAGGACTGTAATGCAAGACTGAAAGATGCCAGGTCATGCTGGCGATAGAGGGAAAGGAGGGGTGGAGGAGCTGCATGGTGGCGTCCTCAGCAGCTGCAGGACAGGGGCTGAAGGACAGAGCTGCAGGCCAGAGAAGGAAGAGGACAGGCCGAGACGTGCAGACTGAACACATCTGGCTGCCGCCCAGTCTTCAGCACACGTTGCTCACTTTATTGTGTTTCATTTGCAGAATCTAGGAGAATCCAGCTTCTGTCTGCATGACATTTGGGTTGGCTTTGTGATTTTCTCCTTTTAAAGGAATTAGATCATATTTCATCCTGTACCAGAGTCTATACAGTAATAATTTGGTCCCAGACACTTGCAGAGTGCCCAAAAGATCCTGTTTCTTTGCATCTTAGAATTGAAATTCCATATACTTACCTTAGAGATACGTATATTGGGAACCAAAAAATGAAAGAGGAGAATCCAAGTAACTGACCGTCATATAAGGGTTTAGAGTGTACGTTTAAAAGGACTTTGTCGGCACGTTGAACTCCCAGAAGAGGTTTTTGCTTGAATTCCTTTGGAGAGTTAATTTCGTGGGCTGTAGGCAGGTGATGTTCCCTTTTCCCAGAATTTCCAGACATGTGTTAAATGTAGGATTGCTACTTTTATCACAGCATTGTGATGACAAGTTTGGTTAAAAGAAATGCTACACACATATTCATTCATTCATTCATTCATTCATTCAACAAATACGGCTTCTAAGTGCCAGGCACCATTCTAGCTTCTGGGTAGCAGTGAGCAAGACACACAGAACCACCCTCTCAGAGCTGCCATTCTAGCGGGTGAGACAGACAATAATTGTGATGACAAGGAAAATATACAGTAAATTAGATAGTGACAAGTGCCACAAAGCACAACAAAGCTGAGAGGGGCAGGCTGTCTGAGTTGGGCTGTTGTCTTCCAGGGACTGGCCAGGCAGCCTCGCGGAGAAGACGCCCTGACGTGCAGACCTAAGGACAGTGGGACAGGGAGCAGCGTGAGCATTTGGGAGTGCGGTGTGGGAGCAAAGGCCCTGGGGCAGGCACGTGCCTGGCTATTGGGGTAGCAGCACCTGACGGGGCTAGGATGGCAGGTGAGGTCAGAAAGGACACAAAGGCCACTTCCCGGGAGGCCTCGGGAGGGGTTGCCAGGGGTTGAGTATTGATACTGCATGAAATGAAGTACAACTAGAAAATTTTGCGCAGGTAAGTGTCATTACGTAACATACTTTTTAATTTTAAAACTTTTATATTTTTCAAACTTTTAACTTTGGATTAATTTCAGATTTATGGAAAATTTTCCGCAAAAAGTATAAAGAGTAACCATAAATCCTTCACCCAGATTCCCCTAGTGTTAATATCTTACATAAGCACGGAACTTTTTTCAAACTCAGAAATGACCATTGTTATAATACAGTTTGACTGACCTCACTGTAGACGCATTTGGGTTGCACCAGTGTCTCTTCCTTTGTCCCAGTATTGATTTGGAATGCCACATTGCATTCAGTGACATGTGTTTTAACAGGACCCCAAAGCTGCTCTGCTGCAGACAGAGGGGGCATGTGTGGGTGAAGAGGGACTGTCTATGGGCTCCAAGAATAGGATCAACCAAAGACAATGTTTGCTTGGCCCCACGTGGACTCAGTGACAGTGGCAGGAAGTGGAAAGTGAGATGCAGTCATCATGGGCATGAGAGCGAGGGATCCAGTGTGCGTGCTGTCTGAGCACCCAGCGGATTGGAGCTGCTGTTCACAGGATGAGGGGGCCGGAGGCGTGCTAGGCATTCAGGTTGGGAGGGTTTGGGATGAGCTGCCTGTTAAAACATTGGGTCTGGTGGAAGTTGCACAGATACAGAACTTCCAGTGAATTCAGCCTTTACATGGCCATTCTACTTACACAGACCTGTGAATACCACACCCCTTCCTTGGATTTGCATATGGTATCATTTAAGATGACTTTACCAGCAAGTGACAGGGCATCTTTATTCAAACTGGCTTAAACAAGAAATGGCATCATCTCATCTAACAAGTACTTGAGAGACTGGACAAGGTCACCAGTGTCTCCTGGGTCATTTGGTTTGCCCTCTTTGCTGCATCAGTGTTGCTGCCCTGTGGGGTGGAGCTGGGGGGTTTGGAGAGGCAGGTGGCTGCCTGTGGCCCTGAGAGCTGCTGCCTCTTCTTCACGTTAGATGGGGGAGAGGGGTGAGTCCCCACAGTGCCCATGGGGCAATGACTGCCACGGAATGCCATGTGCTTGTGCCTGGGCCAGGGCTGCTCCACCAGGCAGTCTGCCCCCGGGCATGCTTGGCGTTGTCCAGAGGCACTTAGGGTCGTCACACCGATGGTGGCACCCTACAGTGCATGAGATAGCACCTACCATGGCTGACTTTCTTCTGAGCCTCTTGGGGAAAAGGTGAGTCCCCAAAAGCTATGAATTCTGTTTGAGAGAAAGACAGGGCAAACCACAAGGTGCGCCCACTGTCCTCAGACTTCCCTGGCACCAGGAGCACGCTGGCGCCGCTGTCTCCCAGGCCTGACGGGAAGGGCATCCCTGGGCCTGCTCCTCGTCCCACCCTAAGGCTGGCCCTGCACAGGTCCCGTGTCCACGTGCAAGGCTGTGGGGAAACTCCCTCGGATTCGTCTGAGAGAAATTTGTGTATCTATTTCTTGAAGCTACAAGTTTCTTTTGGTTTCTGCTCTAGAAAGTGCAAGAGAAAGAATATGATCTTCAGCGCTGAGGATATCTGAGCAAGTCCCCAAGCTGCTTCTTTCCTAGGGACCAATCCAGGGACCCAGTCATGATCCCTGAGGGCTACTTGGGATTCAACCCTAACTAAGGGGCTCTCCTGCGACAGGCAACGAGCATCGTTTATCTTGGTGCTCTGGAGCCTGGAGCGTGTTTGGCACATGCTGGGCAGAGAGGTTGTTGAACTGATGTTTTTACTACCTCGGTATTGTTTGGATACCATGGCTTTTCTTGTGTTTCGCATGTAGTGTTTTATTTTGGGGACGACATTATAATCCCAGGCCTGGCACATCCACGGCACACAGTAGGAATGGGAGAGTCACAGTCGGCCCAGGACCATCTGGACTGAAGCCCACATTCTGCTTGAGTCACCTGAACAGCTCACACAGGTCTCCACACCACTCTGAAAACAGTAATACACGTTTAGGGCCATATGACCCTGTTGACTACTTTTAATTTTTGTTTTTATCTTCTCATTATTAATAATTTTTTTCTTTTTGCTTTACTGCAGGCATAGCGGTCCTATACCCATCCAAAACGAAGGACACTATTTTATAAACATTTTAACCCTGGCTCCTGCTAAAGCAAGTTGGATCTCTGTGCTGCCATTTCATATTCAGCTGAAGTCATTTTCCATCAGTGTTATTTTCCTGTTAACTTAAAAAGAGAATCCTATCACTCCATGTCCCTCCGGGCTGCAGACACTCCCTCCTTCCTCCCATGTCCAGAAATTCTGGAAGATTCCTCTCCAAGCATCAAGAAGAATAAAGTGATGGAAATTTAATTTGACTTTGAGAGAATCTGGGTTTGTACGAATAATACAATGAAATATACCAGTTTGGAATTGGTAGGGACTTGAACATTTACTTTTTCTTTTTTGGGATTTTATTAATCTTTCCTCTTTTATTTCTTAAGCATTATTACCACACAGTAATAATAACTTTTCTCATAGAATTGAGACTGTATATTCAGTTCAGTTCAAACTCGCACGTCAGTTGTACATGTCAGTGTCGTCTGAATTGTAATAGATGCAAGAGGATGACTGGGACACAAAGGGCAATGTCTCAGAGATGCAAGAGAAGAATGGCGGAGGACGCGGCAGGCAGAGGGAGGGCTTCGAGAGGCTGCAGGCTGACCTCCGTGTTTCATTATAACAGCCTGGATTTCCAAGATATGGGAGGACTCTATTTTGCAGAGTTTTATCAATCTCCCTCTCACTCTTCCTCTCTCTCTCTCTTTTTTAAAAAAAGAACTGAAAAAGACTTGGAATGATACTTTCTTTAAATATTTTTATTTGTTAGCTTGCAGTTGGAAAGAGTTCTGACTGAGCCAGAATCGGACAGCATCTGTAGCAAGTGGCAGGAAGCACACAAGAAAGGGCGTGCAGAAAGAAGCTCGGTGGTCCTGGACCGCAGAACTGAGCCCCTCGGGAGAGAAACAAGGTGGAACTGTTTAAAATTCTGAGAAAGAGAAGCAGCATGCTTATCTCAGGGTGCACAAGACACCTGTTCTCATTAGCTCATTCTGCAAAACAATTCACCTCTTGTTCAATCGGCTTCTATCACTTTATTTTTGTTCAAAATTGAAAAAATGTAATGTTCCTAAGTGTGGAGAAATGGAGCAGGCGTTTAACTGTGGATTCTGAGATGCTGACATTGGTTCTTCCCCCTTTGACTGCAAACAAGAACACTGATACGTTGTTAGGATTCGGTAAGTACCTGTGAGCCTGATGGGACATCAAAGCCATTTGGAAGGGCTCCCTGACGTTCAAACGACCACACCAACATGGTCCCTGAAAACTCCTTGAAAGAAGCTTCTATTTAAAAACTACAATTGCCATTTAAAGTGCAATAACACCAGAATATTTTTCTAAGAGACTAAGTTAAGTGTATGCTAAATTAATTGCATAAAATGTAAGATTTTGAATGCAAGTTTTTATATAAAATTCCATTGTTGGGAATTCTGGGATGCTACCAGGAAGATTGAAAGAAACAGTATAATTTCTCCCAGTAAAGGAAGTTGGGTTGCAATAAAGGAGACAGGCATGATGCGGGCTGTGACCAGGTGTGGGGGGAAGGAGAGGCAGTGCTGAGTGTGGCGGGGCTCAGGGTTGCAGACAGGATCACTGGCATCTACAGACAAATGCTTTCTTGCTCCTTCAATCATCTCCTAAAAAAGTGTCCTGGGCCTGGAGGCAGGGTCACCAGAGTAGCCAGGGCAGCATCACTGTGGATCTCAACACAAGTAGCCACTGAGGCCACTCAGTTTCTCTTCTGATGTGCTGTCCTCTCTGGGACAGGGGAGTAAAGGACCACAATTGCTGTGAATGAAGACGTTGCCATTGAGTGGAACGAGAAGTCTACTCCAACATTACCATTTTCCTCAATGATGAAGATACTAAGCTATAATAAATACCTTTCCATTATGTACATCTGTGGGAAATTAGTAGGTAGAGATTGGTACAATAAATGAGAAATTAATGAGGAAAGATGGAGCAGAAAAATTAACAGCCAGGTCCTAAACTAAAGAAATGTCTCCCACAGACTGTGGGTCTATTCTGTGCAAACATTGCACACTTTTCGTATTTTGGTTGTTAAAATATGCTGAGACACCTTTACATTTGGGTAAACCAGCCACCTTATAAAAGTGAAGTATTGGAATTATCTTTGTACGTCATAACTAATAATAGAAAAGGAAAGCTGTAGTTGAAAGGAAATACTCTCCTATAGCTGGTAAATTTGTTTTGTGGCTTGAAATATTTCCTTAATGTTATTTATAAGGTGTTAGAAAATACCTATGTCCAATTTAACTTAGACTAAGTCATGTCTTCTTTTTCAGTCCTCATGAGAATCTGTTTGGAGGCAGATGTGTGATACAAAGGCAAGTGTGTGAACGCACATGAGCTTGCTGTCTCCCTGAGGTCCGTTCTCAACCTATAGGACTGAAGGTGCAGGACAACCAAGCAATGGGTGGGTGGACCCCCAGAGAGACTGTATGGCTAGAGCTGGCCTTGGCCACCTCTTTCCAGATCAGTGTCTTCACTTGTGCTTAGGACATGCTGTTCAAGGTGGGGCTCTTGACAACATGTCAAAGACCTGAAAACTTTTGACTGTGGGTGTTTCTCTGAAAAGTGCATACACAGCCCACTTCCAGATAAAGGCCATTAATAACTTGGCACAAGTCTCAACTAAAGTAGAGATCTCTCCACCTCGTGACTGGGCGAAACACTTAAGAAACCTTGGCAAGTTCTGATGCAAAAAGAGTGAGACCCTTGAGGCCAGTCCCCTGCAGCTGAGTGGTTAATCCCTGAGACCTAGAGTCATGCAGCAAGAGACAGGACAACTGCTCCTCCCTGCGCCACATCCTCTCTGCTTGGTCCCTCCAATCTAGGATACCTCTTGCAAGATTTTCCACATTTCGGCTATAAATCTCATTTTGGTAGTTGTAGGAACTAATCTGATTATATTTTAATTGAAAATTTCAGTTAGATAATTACAAATATTAGCCATTCTGACAGGTGATACCTCATTGTGGCTTTAATTTGCATTTCCTTGAGAGGTAGTGATGCTGCTGTCTTTACATGTGCTCATTTACTCAGCATCTGTGTGTCTGCATGACTGATGTGTCTGTTCATGTCTTTCACCCATTGTCCAACTAGATTGATTTTTTTTGTTTATTTGTTTTATTTATGTATTTATTTACATTTCAGCGTATTACAGGGGGACAAATGTTTAGCTTACATATATTGCCTTTGCCCCACCTGAGTCAGAGCTTCAAGCATGTCCATCCCCCAGATGGTGCGCACCACACCCATTAGGTGTGAATATACCTATCCCCTCCTACCCCTCCTACCTGCCCAACACCCTATGAATGTTACTAATATATGTGCACATAAGTGTTGATGAATTACTACCAATTTGATGGCAAGTACATGTAATGCTTGTTTTTTCATTCTTGTGATGCTTCATTTAGTAGAATGGGCTCCAGCTCTATCCAGGATAATACGAGAGGTGCTGGTTCACCATTGTAGAATTCCATGATAAGCATATAGCACATTTTATTAATCTACTCATGTATTGATGGGCACTTGGGTTGTTTCCACATCTTTGCAATTGTGAATTGTGCTGCTATAAACATTCGAGTGCAGATGTCTTTTTTATAGAATATCTTTTTTTCCTTTGGGTAGATGCCCGGTAATGAATTGCTGGATCAAATGATAGTTCTACTTGTAGCTCTTTGAGGTATCTCCATACTACTTTGCACAGAGATTGCACTAGTTTTCAATTCCACCAGCAGTGTAGGAGTGTTCCTATTGCTCCATATCCATGCCAACATTTGTTGTTTTGGGACTTCTTGATAAAGGCCATTCTCACTAGAGTTAAGTGATATCTCATTGTGGTTTTGACTTGCATTTCCACGATGATTAGAGATGTTGAGCATTTTTCATGTTTGTTGGCCATTAGTCTGTCTTCTTTTGAACAGTTTCTGCTCATGTCCTTTGCCCACTTTTTAATGGGGATGTTTGATTTTTTTCTTGCTGATTTTACTGAGTTCTATCTAGATTCTAGTTATCAGCCCTTTATTGGATGTGTAACATGCGAATATATTCTCCCATTCTGTAGGTTGTCTGTTTGCTCTAACGATAGTTTCCTTGGCTATGCAGAAGCTTTTTAATTTGATCAGTTCCCACTTATTTATTTTTTTTGTTGCTGTGATTGCCTTTGGGGTCTTCTTCATAAATTCTTTGCCCAGGCCAATGTCTATAAGAGTTTTTCCAACATTTTCTTGTAGAATTCTTATAGTTTCATGCCTTAGGTTTCAGTCTGTTATCCACTATGAGTTGCTTTTTGTGAGAGGTGAAAGGTGCAGATCCTGTTTCAGTCTTCTGCATCTGG